>JAOBAT010086152.1:0-18472 GCA_026413305.1 Hydrozoanthus tunicans
CTAATAGCCTATGAGTAGCGTAGCCAATCAGAATGCAGCATTCATGATAGACCACTAGTATGATTTTACTAAAATGATTTATTAAAAGATAATGGGCGCCGACTAGCATCTAAGTTATTTCGGGTTTCTAGCCACTTTAACTCTGTTTTAAATCAACATTTTAATATTTCTTGTAATGTATTTGAGATTATTGGTCGTCGATGCAGAATCTAAACGAATTATGGTTACAACAATAACCACGCGTGAACTGCACATTATCATACCCAAATTTCCTTAAGGTCCCTGTACTAACAGTATCGACTATTGATTACAACGTTTATTAAAACAAAATAAGGAGTTACTTTTCAATAAATGACCAAACACCGATTTCTGAACGCAATGTTCAATCTCTGATTATATTTTCACCTTTCGGCTCGGCAAATTAACTTCTTAGTTTTGTACTAAGCATTTCATATGTACTTCAGGTTAAGTGGCTGCAAACACGAGTGAATTTGATAAACAATTTTAACTGTTATCTGTCAGCAACTTACAACTTGAGTCCTTTGTTTTTGCATGGGTTTAACCCTTTCAAACTAAATTCTTCTAGGGCCCAAACTTTTCATGGAACAAGTTTGGAAGACTTCTACTTCCAATTTTCAGTAGTACATTTTGTTTGATAATTTTCCATCTTCTAACCACAAATTATCTTACTATATATTTCTTATTTAAGGAGAAATTGGATGTTGATAACTGACTGAGACAGAAAGGGTTAAAGTAACGGCCTGGGCAACACACATTGTCTGGTCAAAGCTCTGGATAGCCGAACATTTTGGTTTTCTTGCTAGGTAAGCATTGATAGGTGTTGGCATTGGCTACGTCCTAAACTACAAAAAAGAATACTGGAAAACCTGTCAAGCACCAGTCAGGACTGTATTTCAAACCTTATATTTGTGAAACAAAACGCTTAGAAATGGTCTTAAAAACCCGTTCATTAGGTTAGTAGTTTAGAATACTAAAATTAACCCTGAAATATTTAGTTGATCTAGTTAAGCTACCATAACAAAGAGCAACTGAAACCAACAGGAAAGTCATGGAAAGCAGGATTATTTTTCTTTACTTACTTATTCCAAGTAATAAGAACCTTCTCGTTCTCGATATCTTCTGCAAGACCTTTCTCCAAAGGCTCTGCTATCATGGTAATTTTGTTCCTGAAATTCAAAGTGATTTTAATCAAAAGTTCTCGTAGCTGATTCTCTGAGCCTTTGTCAAAGTTTCATTCAAAAAAATTAGTGAAACTCATTGAGGTGAATAGAGGCAGAATATCAACTGAGGGCTGAAGGCGCCAGGTACATATTTATAAAGCCACTATTCATCGAAACTGAAATAGAACAAGTACTCTAGTATAGTTTTACCAGCGAGGCAATCAGTATATAGGAAGTCCCTTTTATGACAAATGAAAGTTAGTAACAAAACAAATGCTTTTATTACTTGTATCACAGACCGCAACAAAACTCTTTGAAAATTGTTTTTTTTGGTTGTTGTTCTTACTCCAAATGTATAAACAAAGATTACAGACCAAAATTTATCTTCTTCGTACCTTAAAAAATGATATTTTCTTGTAGTTTTTACATTACTGTTTTCCGAAACGGACGCTAATCAACTTCTAAGCCAATCAAATCGCGCGTAGCCGAGCTGTTATATATATCAATTGCGATTATAAAAATTATTTCTAACTTAAACTCATGGTGGTTGATACCGTCCTTACGCTTCACAGTTCACTTACTTTTTATTTGGAGTCTCAGCAAAGCACTTGAGTGAAGATGTTTCAACCACAGTTTCGCAAAAGGCAACCACTGGATCAGCTACCTTGATGTCTGGAAAGCATAAGATCTATACGTGAGACTTTTCACTTCTGTAACTTAATGTCTGTACCATAGCACAATAATCTGTTAGTAACAATACTACTACTACTACTACTACTAATAGTTATAATAATAACAATAGTCTTTATTAATAACGAGCACCCCTAACAGAACGTGAAAGGTTTGCAGAACAAACTATGGTATTTCATAAATTATGTAACACAACATAATGGTAAATTAGGCACCTGTTTATCAAAGGTTCAGTTCTAATTTTCGGTAACATATTTGCCTCTACTGCGTAGAAGTCTCGAATCGTTCTTTAAGGCAATGGTTATCGGTTTTGCTATTATTATCCCAAAGCATTTTGTCTGTCACTTCTAATTTCTTTAATCGGTGTGAACTCAGATGTGTGGCCATACCTAACGTTTACAAAACTTATCAATATGACTAAGGTAGATAATTTCGAGGCACAAGCCCATAATTCGATTCCATACATAAACAAAGACATAATTAAACTAGTGAATAAAACAGTGAGATCATTAAGAGAGTGACCATAGCTTTTGCACTGTCACGAATCATGTACAAACGGGAATTTACGTTATGCAGTAGCGAATTAACACGAGTGTTCCAGTTACAGGGATCCCCACTGAAGGTAATGCAAAGGAGCTATTATAGTTCAATCTGCCTAACCGACAGATGTTATTGGAGGAGTTCTTTGTTTTTCTTTTTAGAAACACCTCCCACATCTACAAGTGTACAAGACAACGAGTTCTACAAGTCTACAATAAAACAAGTTCTACAAAAGTTCAATATAACGAGTTCTACAAGTCTACAGTAGAAGAACGGCGTCGCAACACAGAGGTACTTGACATTACCAATTTCTGAATACATTTTTCGCAAGTCATGCATGACGCAGTCAAGGTATAGTTCTCCTGTACCAAGGACAACATGCTCTCCAGATTCCTCAACCTAACAGGAAAGCGAAGAAAAAATCACTTATTATCGGTTTGTTTGTCACAATATTATATAATAGCCATCACCTAACTTATATAAGTCACAAAAATGGTTATAAAAACAAACAAACAAAATTGCACGGTTGCGCGAACATATGAAGTTTATATTCGAGTGGAAAAAAGAGATTTCACGAGTGAGTGTGGCGAGGAGATAAATTTCACAAGTTTGCACCAAGGTGGTATTTTTATTTTTATCATATGGGTATGATTGTTTATTTGCGCCGAAATGAGCGGGAAAAACAAAGAAATGACATCAGCGATATCTTCACTAGTGATCAGGATATAAAAAGTTTGTCGTTCGTATCCCGGATGTAGTTTCGTACGAAGTCTAAGAATGGCATGGTTTACAGTAAAACACTCATATCCATATAATAAAGTAAATTCGTGCATTTATTTAACGCCCTTTCCATGTACATGCTCAAAGGCGGTTTACAATGATAAATAATAATTACGTGACTGGTTAAACATGCTGACCAAAGTGTGTTGGTTATCTTGCCCTATCTCTTTACATTCCGCACACACTTGTAACACTTTAAAGGATAAATCAACAATCAAAGTCTAAAGCTGCACTCCAGCGCGCCAAACTGGCAAACGAACCTTTGTAGTTAGTAACGGATAACTTTTGTTGACTTTACGAAGTCCATCTAACATCTTTGGCAGCTCCGATGGATTGTGAGGCTCGACGGCAATTTTCATTGTGGAACAAGTGTTGAATTTCAGCGGTCGAAAAATGTATGCCTGTGTACAAACAAAGCAGCAATAACAATTGTTATTTCACTGACTTCATCTTTGTATATCAGGAGGCTGCATGGGTATGTGTTTTAGGGAGCTCACTCTCTTTTGCGCATTTGCAATCTAGTTACATACATACATACATTTTTTATTGTACCTCCCAGTATGGGCTTTTCAGTTACAATATGTTATTACTAAATTATGATTAAAAAGTGACAACAGATAAAAAGAGTAAGTAAATACATGAAGGTATAAAAATTAAATTTACAAGCTAATTAATGGTATTTGACAGTGAGTTACTTAGAACATAGTGTTTCGATAATCTTCTTTTTAAATTGATGAACATTTTTAGTTTCTCATAAACATATCATCATTATTATTATTACTAACAATATTATTATTATCATTACTGTTATTACTATCGTTGCCGTTATTTTCATACACCTTTCTCATAAATTGCAGTAGTTTTAGTATTCTTTTTTAATTCTACAATCAAATTTGCCCGGTAAGTCTTGCTCTTGAGTTTAAAAAAAGAATATGCAGCTCAAAGTGAGGCTAACCGGGCAAATTCAAATGTATACAAATTCGCTGCCATTTATGCCATGATCCTGAAGTGACCCAGAGATTGAGTCCAGTCTCTTTGCCAGTTAGCAGGGTTTTGAAACAGAAAGATGTGGGGATTTCAAACATGCTACAGAAATTTCATTTCTGAATTTAATCTTTAAAAGCCATTCCCAAGTAAAGAAACGATATAAAAAGTTAAATAATGAACTAGGGTGGTCAACAGCAATGGAATGCAGAAAGATGCTAACAACTATTAAACTGTTGATCTGATTGGCTAAACTTTAAAAACGGACATTATCTTCATAAGTTAGCTGATGTATTTCTTTCTGCAGTTCATTCATTCAATTCTTTCTAGTTGAAACATTGCAGTTTTTAAGTTTAAGAAAAATACGTGAGAAACATTGAAAACCAAAAGATTTTCTTCACTTTTGTTTTGAAGTTTTAAGATTGGCTTATTTATTATAGCACAAAAGAGAATGCTTTAAAATAGAGTTTCACTGCTTTTTACATAAAAACTATGTTGTATACCTACTGGTTTAATTATTCTCAGTATGAAAATTTAAACATTCTGGTTTCGGAAATATGAAATGCCACAGATTAATGGGAGATTCCCTAGTTCTTTTACGGACCTTACTTAAAACAAATAAACCTGTACTCACTTCTTCACTTCCTGTGACTTCTGTGATTGTAGATGTCTTGACAATAGGTTGGTCAATCCCTTCGATTAGAACCCAGTTCCCTGCTGGTGCACGGTTGACCTCAACGCTATATCTACATGAACAAGACACAAGAGTTAAAAGTAGGTTGTCCATGACTACGTGTGCCTAGGGCTAGTGAAATGAAAAATAGTGTCATCTGTAATGGCTAAATGATAAAACAACAACAAGGAAATAAGAATCAAATGTAACAATTCATAATTAAACAAGAACTAAGTAATAAAACTTTTTTATTAATAGTAATTATGTTATACAATTTTTATAATAAATTTTGATATGTAGATTGTCATGCTACAGCATTGTTTTTAAAATTTGTTGTGTTAAATGTGTTTGACTTTGTAGACTATGCAACATCAGAGTTTTAGGAAGAGTCTTATGGTTGTCAAGTAGAAATTTGAGTAGATAGGTAAATCAAACGAACATTGCTCGAAAGTGTTCTCGGGTTGTTGGCGAAAGAATACGAGAAAAACCCGAGTTATAGACACACACGTATGCATGAGAACAAGATGCCTTCGGCTCTACGAGCCCTAGGCACAAAAACTGAAGTCTACTTGGAATAAAAGGAAACAAACTGATAACTGTATACTGTATATTTGTTCAACCTTGCTTCGGATATCCACAATCTCCCCACTGTGCCAACACGAGAGTCCTCCTCGTCTTCCATTGTATAATTTTCTCCAAGGATTTTTACCTGTTGTCCTGCATGGACTGTACAGAGAGAAAAGAACACATAAATTTAGAAGTAAAACATCAAATGGGTAAAAAAAGTTAATATGAAACAAACGTTTTCGACTTATAAAGTCACCTTTATGTATAAATTTAATGTTTCAATGTCATTTTTCATTGTACATAGGACTCAAAGGAAAAAAATAGGGACTTCTCAAAGTAGAAAAAATGTATATAAGAATTCACACTATACATCAAGGTGATTGCAATTATTGTTATGTTGCGCAGAACATAAATAACTAAATAATAAACGGGACTAGGAAACTAGGTTTTCAGCAGGGGCGTTTTTTCTTAAATCAGGGCAAAATCACTTAGCGCTGATTGGTCGCTAGTATTCTTCCGAAAATTTCTGAAGATTTTACGAACATTTAAAAAAAAGTTTCAAAAATGCCTTGAACATTTTCCGAACAATTTCGAAAACTTTCGAGGATTTCCAAACGTTTCCGAATACCTCCGAAGATTTTCCAAATTTTTTTAAAAGTCTCTAAAACGCCTATAAAAGGATCCCAAACCTCTTCCGAAGATTTCCCAATGTTTTCAGTGATTGCAAAGATTTTATTACATCTTCAGCAATTTTTGAAAAAATTTGGAATAAATAAATTAAGTTATGCAACGCTTTCTCGTTGGATACTGCGGAGCCGAATGAAGAATTTTCTCTTTATGTAGTAAACATTTAATCGCCTGGTTCCTCGTAAAATTAAGGATTTATATCTCTTGTGTTTTCAAATTTCTCTAAATTGCCCACACTCGTGAAACTAATCCTTAATTTAATGATTACCTATACTAATTGACGTTTTTACGAGCTTGAAATTAACAGTTATTTTTCTTGCTCTTAAGAACTCTTGGTATACCATGCCAGGAGCCGTCTTTTTCTCCATGACTCTGCAAGAGGCTGCGATACAAGACTTACTTGTGCCACTCATTACGCGTCCAAACACATGGAAAGCAGTGACGTCAGCTGAAGGGTACTGCTTGGTCGTGTGCAGCATCAATGGGCCCTTCAACACAACACAACTAGTGTTAGTCAACATTCTATACACTCACTTTAACATAGTTTTTTTTCTGCATTTACTAGTTATTATCTAACGGAGCATAAATAGTTGCCGATTTTCGAATTATTTCTAGTAGTATTTTTAACTGCTATCTCATTGATACTGCAAATACTTCGATTTTCAAATTATTTCTAGTAGTTTTTTTAACTGCTATCTCATGGTACTGTAAATACTTCAAGCAAGGCCTTGCCACTTGAAGCAGGGAATATTCCCCTTATTTGAGGTTTTTCAATAGCCAAAGACAGAAACACACCCTGAAGTCCAGATACCAAACATATTTAATAGCAACTAGTGACCCTGTGTTCCTCTGGCATTATAATCAGTGCCATTTCAGAATTGAAACAGACACAACCAATGACAAAATATGTTTTTTGACGCAATACATCTTATGTTTTACCTTCTTCACCTTTATGTTGGGATTGGGGATGAGGGAGGGGGCGCTTATTAAAGAGGGACGGCTTATTTTAAAATTCCAAGTTCTAGATGGGAGACTTATTAAAGCGTTTATGGTACATTATTTCTACACCACCAAAATATAGTTTTAAAAGGAGTTTCATATGCACCTGGTCTGATGGCAATGAATTATGTAAAATACTAAATTTTAAACTTTTCATTAGCTTTAGTAAGTGTAGATCTTGTTCATAAATGGCGTCGGTTTCAATATCCTTTTGTCTCCATAATTTGAATGTTGACAAAAGAATATCAAAATTTATAAAAAGGGTCTATCTAAAATGTGGTTCAGAGGAAGTTAGACATCAGCCGTTTTCACACTTAAGGAAGGACAAGGCGTCAAGACGAACAAATCGTCTCAGTGTAAAATGGGGCGAACACGATTTTTTGAAAGAACAAGTCGTCTCAACTTGTCCATGCATCTGTCTGTTCGTCTTTTCAGACGATTTTTCGTGGATGGCTTGTTCGTCTGTATGAACCAATCGATCAAAGGCCATCTTAAACTTACATCTGTCAAACAAACTGTCGACTAGGTTGTCCGTGTATCAAGGAAATCTATAATTACTGGTACTATGTCCTTCGCACTAACATTTATCTGTTTGTACGCCAGTTGTACGTGTGGTGAAAATTTATGATGTCAAAGACAAGATGCATTATTTTCACACTAGTTATGACAAACAAATCTGTCCCTCCAGACGACTTGTCTGTCCTCTAATATGAAAACGGCTACTTGGCATAGAGTACACAAGTTACAACTCACATCCGGGTCGCAGTTTATCATTGCCTCCACCTGCTCCGAGTCCAAAGGTCCCGTGTACGCATGTTCAACCTGATAATGAAAACAATGGTGTTAACTGCCATTCTGCTACATTTTAAAAAGATCAAACTTATAAAATCTCAACAAAATTACAAACTTCAAAATTTCTTGCAGCAATGGACATGGTGAAATTGGTAAAGTGCCAAAAAAATTGAAGTGTACCGTTATTATACTCAAGAGTTTTTTCAAAAAACTATCTAACCGTTTGCTTACATTAGAGCAAGGCAACAGTTATTTTACGAGCCCGAATGAAGGCACCAGAAATCAAACCCGGATCTCCCGCCTTACCATCTGGGCTAACATACCAGTCGCAGTATGAATTACAATAGTGTTTCCATAGTGTAAGATATCGTATCAGCGCTACTTCTCCGTGTTACACTAACCTTTCTTTCGGCAGCATTCTTTGGCGACGGTATGTGGTTAACACAAACGTCAACAAAACCTGTTGAGATATATTATCGGGCATGTCAGCAATACTTTGTGATAAAAAAAACAAACACAAAACAAACAACTGAACTCAAAAAAAATTTCTTCTGGCAAATTCCGAAAGTAATGACCTTTTCTCCGGTATATTTGTAACATCGCATATAAAACCACTTTAACTCAATAAAGCAACTGACAAATTAATAAGACACTAATTAACTGTACGGTATTAAAAACAGATGTATGTTCTAATAGTGTGTATCTGTTCAATTCCTTTACAAAACTTAGCACCAAATAATATAAAAAGTTGTTTTCATTTAATATGCTTTAATCCATCTGCTTCCAAAAAAAACCCTTATTGACTAAAATAGAACTTAAACTTTTATGCTACCTATAGTTTTAGCAGATAACTCACTGATTTGCAACTAAAATAACTACAAGAAAAAGGGAATGAAAGTTTCACATTGGTGAAGTTTTAGCGTACTGTTACTTATTTGTAACCAATATAACTACGCCTGATAAACTGGTACTTGTAATAGAAAACTAAATGTCAAACCTGTGAATTGTCCAAAGAACCGTCGGCATATAAGACCCAGAAGAGGTCGGATGTTAAGTTGCATTTCACTCTTTGTCAAGTGTACTCCTGAAAAGCAGAAACTAAATAATATTTCAGAATGCTTTCTTAAACGGCTAAACCCTCAAGTTGAGATAAAACACTTATACCCAAGGAATGTTTTATTCAAAAATGTCCCTATCTGATATTTTATCCAAATTTAAAGACTAGATTCATCCATTATCCTTATCATCATCACCAACATTTCATCATTTTGTCATTATCATTGTTATCATTATCGTTATCATTATAATTTATAATGTTAAAAAAAGGGAGTTTAAACATCCAAGGTGCCTTTCAAAAACAGTTACCATTGCACCAAGTGACACATTGGTGTCCTAGCAGCCCCACTCAATCTTCTTGCAGCTACAGTACAAAGTTTTAGTAAGGGTGTAAAGCCTGTACACTTATCTATGTGCATGTAACCCATAGCACGTTTAGTATGACATCACAAACATACCTAACTCGTCTAACACTCGTGGCAAGGTACTGTCCACATCTCCAACAACCTGTGATAAGTAATAAGATAAATAGGATCTTGTTTCGACATGATCTACTCTGGACAAGAAAAATGGCAACTTTGTAGGGGTTGAACAACTTGTTCAAAAGCAAGATTGAATAGCACCAACTATATTGAATAAATAGAACCTGGCATGTTTTTTTTTGTCATGTCTTAAACATAGTAGGATGGAATTTTTTCCAAGTACGAGCCTCATTTTATTTTCAAACAACCCGCAAAAAAAAAAAACAATAGTGATTACAATAGCTGCACGTCCGAGTGCACCGTGCGGGTCACCTGCATGCTGGCGTCTTGAAGTTAAAACGTGAAAAAGCTAAAGTTTTTACGACTACAAGAACGACCTACATATCATTTTGTCAATATTCATCCACATTCAAGATAAACTTTTTCATCGTTTTATATTATGGAGCGTAACTCAGACAAAACCTAGCAAACTAGCCATACGTGACAGGACAAGTATTCTTGTAAACCGCAGTCGTCGACATTGTGATTCTCGTTGCTTAAGCTACCTAATCTTAAAGCACCGAGGGTAACTTGGTTCTTAACGTAACACATACGACCAGTTACTAATTGATGTCACGGACCAGCTAATTCAGCAACTTGACCATAAAGAGACAGTTGCTGAAATATACCCAATATTAACACAAATCAGTTCAATCAACTCATTAACTGTCTAAAAAATGTCCCATACCTGTGCAAAAAGTTTGTAAAGTGGCTCTAGGATAAACTCAACAAAGCTGCGATGAGACGTGCTCAATGGTGCTTTCTTGGTGAATTTGCGGCTGTAGATTAAATAAAATGAACAATTTTAAAAACACGCAATGGATTTCGGTCATACAATAACTATTAAGATTTTACCTTCTTGTAACGCTAGACACATCACAAAAGAACTACTGTAAACAGGTACTCACGTTTTGGCGTTGAAATACATGTCTCCCCACAAACGTTTAGCAAACTCAATTGGGTTTACTCCACCTCCTTGTAAGGTAAAGAAAATACCATAAAAAATTAAATCAATATACAAATCCAATTTATCACAATTGTTAAACAAAAGCGAGGTCTTTACTGGGAAATATCAGAACAAGAGCCTGACATACAGACCGAGTTTTGCCAGGTTTAATCATACAAGTAACTAGCGAGATTCCCCAGGTCTGAGACTTTCCAGTAAAGACCAAGCAAATGTGGTTAATACCTTTTTTACTACAAAAAATATGTTAGAAACTTTAAAAACTATTTTAAACTGAAATATATAAAGTTGTAAAAAAGAAAAAAAATGGCAATGTCCATGGGCATTAAAAGATAATCCTTCGAGTTGTGATTTGTGACATATTATTTGTTGCATTAGCCTTTCTGGGCATCCTATGGATATGTATTGCCCCATCTGTAGTGGAGATACCATAATTTTGTTCCTCGAATTTACTTTGTTTGAGTTGTAATTTGTATTATTTGAAATTTTGTGCAAAAACAGTGAACTGTTTGCTAGTTTGCCAAGTAGGAGCACCCTGAATTGTAAGTACAATTTTCCTTGCTTTGGATTATATTCTGACCAGATTTGAACGATTCTAGTGAATTTCTTGCAAAGAGGCTGGACATCCAAACCACGGCATAGAGTAGCACAACACTGGCTTCTCAGCAGCCAATCAGAGTGCGGGATTCTGTCTGGCCAAGATTCATAATAATCATAATATGACATAAAACTGTTTATTCAAATAAAAAATTCGTGTAAGTTAACCAATTAGCCCCAAACACAACAAATGATGTGTTGGTAAATTCTCCAAGCTAAGATTTATACAGAAATAAATACTATTAGTCTGTTCATTAGTTTGGGAGAATTTCACTTTTCACCTTCAATAGCTTTCCTTGTTTGATCAATTCCCACTCCTCATTACAAAGCAACATGTTTTGTATTTGTTATGTAAGGAGAAACTTTAGATGTTCATAAAGTGGTAGGGGCTGAAAGGGTTGAAAAAAGTATCTTTAACAAGGCCTAAAGATTTAATCATCATGGTTATTTTAGAAAAAAATAAAACTGATTAAATGAATATTGACAGTTTAACAAGGCAACAAAGGATATTTAGGTGCAAAAAAGAGTTTAAGATACAGAATAAGCATACATTCAGGGTTTTGAATAAGAATCAAAGTAAGTGGCAATAGTGTAGAAGTAGGCAGGTTGATATCTGGAGGGAAAAGATCAATATCTGGGAGGGGTGGTGGGGCTGGTAGTGTGCCTTGACTGCTGTTTTCCAAAATATTCTTTTAACTAATCATCTCACAATTCAAGCAAACAGTTTTTGTCAAAAAACCTATCAGTTTGAAGGAGTTTCACATCTGCTATAATTTCATTATGAAAATCTACAGTTTCAAACAGTATTTTATCAAAGTAAAATGAAGTAGGTATAAGCTTCAGGTAAAATACTGTAGTTTTGCCATTAGCCAGTTCTTATTGAAAACCTTGTAACAAAATTCAAATATTCACAAACTAAGCAAGGCATACCAACCTAGACTGTCAACATATAGTTTGGCAAATGAGAGCAATGTGAAGCAGAATTTGTATTCTGAGCTGGCAAAACAGACATTTCCCAATAGTGGAGACACAGTGAGATCACCAGAATCCTCTGCATATACACTGGAGAAGACAAAAAAATCCAATTTACAATCAACTAGTTCATTATGACTTGAGGTAAAGTGACTTCACCATACACACGTGTTCACTGAGTCTTGTAATAGCTCATCATCAGCATTATTCATCATTTACAAATAAAGTCGGAACTAACTCATCAATGCAATCATTCTGGGCTTAGGAAATATGTGTAATGGAACCCCAGTTTAACAATCTTCGGTATAACAATAATCCCAGAATAACACTCAACATTTGTTTGGCAAGCTAAAATAAAATGCATGGTTAGAGCCATGGTGTAATGATTTTCTGGTTTAATGATATAAATAAATTAAATAAAGACTAGTAATTTAACGGAAAACTTCTTCGGAAAAAAAAATGTTGTTATGCCTCGAGCAGGAATCAAACCCACATCCCTCGGTTGCATGTAACTCTAATGCTCCCTTGGCATATCAATAAACCAGGAACCTTCTAATTCAAGTCACTGACAAGAAAGGCCAAAAACATTATAAAGCTTGCTATCATGAAAAAGCTTTAACATGAAAATGTAACCTTCTGCTTCTTCAATAGACATTGAGGCGTACACATTTCAGTGCAAAGAAAACTAATAAAAGCAGGGCTGGTAAACCCAGGCCCAGCCAAACTTCAACCATTATTTTTTTCTCTTGTAGGAAGGCTAGATTTATGGTTCTTACAAAAATAATACCATTTAAATTTTCAAAGAAAAAGAAATTATTAACTCCAATATATAGCTCAAGTTTTCGTAAGACTGGAAACAAGACTGATTGTAAAAAGTAACCATGGGTAAGTGCTAACCTGCCTTTGAACAACAAGGCCCAGAGCTCTAGATGGGTCAATTCATGACTTTTTTCAGAATAAAAACAAGCTACCTACTACTGAGAGAAACATGGCATGGGCTGTGCATTACAATTTGGCCCTATTTTACCACCAGGTTTCAAACAAGACTGGTCAATGCTAGGATGGAGGGGGTTGGAAGTCTATTGTCAAGTCTGCATCATCACTTGAACCATTATCACCACTAACTGCATCATCATACATGCATCACCATTATCATCACCTGCAGTATCACTATTATTATCATCACCTGAAAATCACTAATATCATCATCACCTGCACCATCATCACATGCACCATGATCATCATGACCTGCACTATCATCTTTACTTGCACTATCACTACCAACATCATCATCATCATCTGCATCATCAGCACATGCACCATGATCTTCATCACCAACACTACACCATCATTATGTGCACCATTACTATCTTCATCATCACCTGCACCATCATGATCACCTGCACCTTCATCATTACTTGCACCACCACAATCATCATCATTGTCTGCACTGGTCATTATCATCACCTGCACCATCACTATCACCTGCATCACGATCATCATCACACTTACTGGCACCATCAACATCTTCACCTGTACTGTCATCATCATCATCATCATTGTCTGATCCATCATCATCATCATCACCATCATCATAACTGGCACCATCACCATAATTATTGGCACTGTCCAGACTATCATCTTAATAATTTTTGTTTCCATGATAACCACCACTGCTGTCATTGCAAATCAATGTAAGTCTGTTTCACTGTTACAATGACTGTCTTTATCAAAGATTACTGACGATTTGCTTTTCTTTACTGTAAGAGCCCTCCACTGACAAAACAATACTTTAGAAGGCATTTCTTACCTTAGCAGCCCATTCACTTCATCAACAATGTGTTTGAGTTTATAGTAAGCATCATGTGGTGGAAGTTTGAGTTCCAATATCAATCTATCAATCTGGAACAACAAAAATCAATCAACACCAAAATAAATGGAATTTACTTAATATACCTCAAATTAACTTCTATACTGTATATATGTGTGAAGAATTTGGAAAATACAGATTGTAAGTTGTACTGTAATCTGCTTCAATATTTCAGCATATAACAGCCCTCTCAATCTGTAAAATTTAGGATTCATACAAACCATGCTTAGTCTAATCTCAGATTACATGTTAAGTATTTTCTTCCTTACTAAAGTTTAAATCTAGTGTCAGTCATTTCCATTCTGTAATAGCATCTTCGTGTGAAGTCCAAACTCAAGTAACTCTTTATTCAAATAATCATACACTATATCAACGGTATTAACCACCCAAAAACTCTTATGATGTTGTAAATTTGGTTAGTGCAAGTTTTATAAATTTGGCCTAAACAACACATACCTAGTCAAGTTTTAATGGTTTTAAATTTAAATTATGATAATATCAAGAGACTTAAGACATACTTTCAGGAAGAAATAAAAACCTTTTTATTTTTTTATTTATTTCTCTAATTTCCACATTCATCAAAGTTAATTATTAAATATAAAAATACACCAGAAATGCATTACTTCATTAAGGTTCAACTTTTAATCCCTCCCCTACTCAGGCCCCACACGAAAAATAGGCACAAGATTTTGTGTCACTCACAGGCACTCACACTTGATAAGCTGAAAATACTTTAAACATCATTGAAATTTATCTTACCTTGTTTATACAAATGGTTATCGCAAGTCTCTCCTGCACTGCATGTCTTAACAATCTTTCAGTGTTGAGCATTACCTATTCAAGTTAATTCTAGTGGTCAGAGGAAACATAATGAAGGAATAATTATACGCCTAAGTAACTACCTGAGTCACCAGTAATTGGTTCAATGCTGTTGTGGTACCCTTGCAAATTTTTGTACATTATATATATATATATAGTCAAATTATTTATTACATAATTATGTATATTTTATTTTTTTATATGGCAAAGCTAATAAAATAAAATGAATACTCAAAAACAAAAGTTTATCTCAATTTTTGAGGGAAAGAACATTTGTGTAATTATTATACACCTCAGTTTTAATTTCAATTGATTACAGATGATCAATTTTTTGAAAACATCTATTAATAATTCTTAATATCCAAATATTTTTAGATTTTCTTGCTGCTTTAAATAACTATTGGCACTAATATTGGTAGAAACACTTATTTATCAAATATTATTATACTACAACCTACATGTAAAAATATACAGAACTTTCCTTAGAAAAGTCACCTCTAGTCAGATGAAAATTAATACATCAAACAAACCCAGAAAATATAAATTATATCAAATAATTGCATAAAATTAAAAAAGTTTAGAAATGATACAATTTTCATACATAATTAATTCCAGTAGATAAAAAACTGTCACTTTGAAACTGAAACTCAAGACAAATAATATAGTGAAGCCTAACGATATGATATTTGCAGTTGTGAAAACAAATTTAAATAATTGTGAAAGAGAGGCCTGAAAAAAAATTCTGGCTTCAATGGGATTCGAACCCCTGACCTCTGTCATCTGGATGTAGTGCTCTAACCAGCTTTGAAGCCATATATGTTGGGCACAGGTCCATTCTAGCGGGCCTATTAATGCCATTTGAAGTTGTAAAAAAACTATTATGGTGTGACCTTTGTGGTTGGGAAAAGCAACTTTAAGCAATTGCGAAAGAGGTAAAAGTTCACAACAAATATTGTGAAGCCTGAGCAAACAATCAAAACTAATGTTCCAGAAAAACAGTAGCAAAAGTGATTTTTATTTTTTTATTAATTTCAGGATGAAAAGCTTTGATTGTTGATGTAGTTTTGAGTCTTTCTAACTGAGCGCACTCAATACATATCATCAGGGCATGCAGGTTAAAAACTGTAAGTGGTATCTATTAATACATTTTATCTGTAAATACTTTATCTCACTTACTCCTTCTGAAGCATCAATGAAGATTATAACACCATCACACAACCTGAATGCTGCAGTTACTTCATCTGAGAAGTTAACGTGGCCTAAAGCAAGCAAAGGGAAAAACCAATTTTACTTTAAAAGATAGAACAAAAGTGCTCCTCAAGTTGAATGGTCAGAAAAAAATTCTGAATCACTGATAGCCATTGAACCCATAACCCTATGATTACCAGGGCCCGGTTCCTCAAACCCAATTAGTGCTAACCCAAGATTAATTACCATGACAACCCATAGGTTTTGTTAAGAGTCAACCCTGGGTTAAGTTAATCTGGGTTTTGAGGAACTGGGCCCAGATGCTCTAGATACCCACTGAGCTCACTCGAATTTAAATTCTGATAACTCATGATAGTTGGCCTTCTTAGAAGCTAGCCAGGAAACGCATGACAATGTTCATTTCTTCAAAGCACGCAGCACAATAATCCCCCATGGGAATGACGTAATCATTCACTAGACAAATGTATTTAGTTTTGCAAGTTGTCATGAATGCTTGTATATTATAAGTATTCTCTTTGAGCCATTTTTCACCGCAGAAGCTCCCAGGCTGGCATCATTAAGTCAGAGCTTTTCATTTAATGATGTGAGAGGGGGAAGCAGAGAACTTTAGAGTTTGAAAAAATCCTTACTTTTTAGCATACCCAATTAAAGTTGTGCTTAGGTTGTTGTTGATTTGAGATGAAGAAAAATAAAACACCAAAAAAAATCCATGTATCTTTTTTGTAACCCAAGAAAATCCTGGCATCTTCCAAAGACCCAAAATATTCATCTGGCCAAGATTTCAGGCCCAGAAAAATTTATTCAGAACCCCCTTATTCAAAATATGTGGGTAGGGTCCCTGAAGAGCAGGTTGCAAGTACCCAGTGTTGTTTTTTGTAAGTAACACCATATTTGTTTTGCAAGCATAGGCTAACATATCCAAGCCTTCCAAGGGTATCATCACTAACAAATTAACCACTATTAAAAGTGTCATCATACTTGCTTTTACTTGTCTTAAAAAAGTAATTTTCATGCTTGTACAGTTACTTATCTTACAGTCAAGTGCGACCAACCTGGTGTGTCAAAAACATTCACAAGATAGGATTTCCCTCTGGAGTCTGGTAAAACTAGTGAAACTGGGGTACTCTTGATACTGACACCTCTCTAAAAACACAGGAAACATGTACAGTTTGTGAACAAACATGCACTGTCTTAACATACTATATTTACCAAAATATAAGATGCACCTGTATATACAGAAAGAACAAAAAAATAAATTGAAAAGGTTTTTGGTTTACATTGTGTGCTATAGCACTTCCAGAAAGAAATACATGAAAAACATGTTGACAATAAATACAGAACAAAAGTTTATCTATAACTGGTTTATTTAGGATGATTGTTTTAACAGATAGGATGCTCTGCAATGCTTGCAAAATCCACAAACAAAATTAACTATTTGCCCTGAAGGCTTCTTCTGGCATTGGCCCTCAAATTATAAGGATCATTTGTTTTTTTTTTGTTACACAATGAAGCCTCTTTCCATGTATGAGATGCATCCCGATTTTGAAGATCATTTTTGAGTAAAAAAAGCATATTGTTGTATGTTTATTGGTACAGTATGAATGGATTCGAAAAAAAATAAAATATTAAATAAATGTTATTACCTAAAATGTTTTTTTTTCTCCTAAATTTTTCAAAATGTCTCCAACAATCAATCAGTTTAGATCTCTGATCCACCTCAGAAGGAAGTGACAAAAAGTTTTGAAAGTCTTTTACCATTGGTAAAAGGCAAGAGAGTACAGACTTTTCAAACTAAAACTTGTCCTTTATAAGTTGTAACATTTTTTTTCATTTACAAATTCGAAAATACTGATTTTATAATAATGGGGTAACTGTTACATGTATGATTAACAAACTGAAGTAAATTTAGCAGTTTCATTACAAAGTTATTTCACTGTTTAAATCAATGATGTAAAAAACAAACAAACTATCTAAAACTTTTTTTTTGGTTGTTTATTTTGTGGATTTCTACCAGGAGCAAGAAGGACTTAAGCAAGATCCTCACTGTCAATCTTAAAATTGCCTGTTACTAAGATATTTAACTTATAAAGATATTGACAATTTATTGGCTAAAACTCATAATATTACTGAAAGCTGATTACAGTAAAAATTTCATTAGCACATTGTTTTCTTACCATAACTGTGTTTATTCAAACTTTCTATATTAGCAAAATAGTTGCTAAAAAAAATAAGAGAAAAAAAAAACAGAAAAAACTAAAAATTTTCTTGTCATTTGATATTAAACCAGTATTCAGGATAATGAATATGAAAAGACTAAAAATCTAATAATGTTCTTCCTTACCTCTTGCTCTGTGAGAAGGGTGTCTGTATATCGAAGCTGTTGGATATAACAAAAATGTAACTGTAGTATAGATATATAAGATATATAAAGTATTTCACAAGTTGTGCAATTTAATATTTTCAATAAGCCAATACCAGTAAAAATATATAAAAGGCGAGGTAAAATTTTAAAAAAGTTTCCGAACGTTTTCGGTTAAAAAACCATCATCAGGGAATAAGGTTTCCGCCTGT
>JAOBAT010086163.1:0-18468 GCA_026413305.1 Hydrozoanthus tunicans
TCGATTAGCGTTGCTATTTGCGGGAGCGTGTAATTATAAATCAGTATGTATGTAAATATGTCTGAAATAAACTTGAACTTGAAATAAACTTGAACTTGTATTGTTAAGCAGATGAGTAATTGACACTCCTGGACAGGACACTAATCTATCGTAGGTCATCTGCCAGCAGAACTGGTACTCATTTATAAAGCTGAGTCAGCTAAAACAAAGTCAGGTAAAAGTGTCTTGTTCAAGGACACACACAGTGGTCTGACCAGAGCTTGAATTTGCGACCCTAGGATTTAACGAGTTGAACATGCTAACCACTTGGCCCGTGTGCCGCCCCTGAAACTGAGGTTAAAGTTCTTCCAGTGCATATTCACCAACTGTTCAACATGCTGTCTAATCCCATAACATTAAACATAAGAAATAAATTATAATGCAACTGTGATTTGTCGCAAGTTTAGAAAGAAAACAGTTTCCTACCTAGGATCAAGTGATTGAGCCTCTTGTTTATGGCTAAAGCAATGGATAATTAAAAGCAAAAAGAAGCACCTTCTATGTTATTTTGATAATTACTTAAATCCCTGACTGAAGGTTCAGTGCCAGGAATGGAACCCAGGCCACCCACTGTCGACTGGCACCTTACCAACTGTGCTACCCAGGAATCAAACCCAAGTCTCCCTCTGTAGACTGGTACCTAATGCAGTACATACACATAATTCAAACTTTGTCTTCACTTTGCTAGTGATAAAAATTAAGTCAAAATAAAACAGTAACACCCAAATTTAAATTTACAGTAACTCCACCATTACCTCTTTTTCTATTAAAGTCTGTAATTCGGTGTGTGATAAAGACGGAACTCGCGCCTCTATTGGCAAATCTGTTGTTTTGAACTGTTGTTTCTTTTTCTTGTTCTTGGAATTTTCTTTCTTTTCCCCATTATCAGTTTTCTCTTGGGTGTCTTTTGACCCATCATTTTTTATTTCTCCATCTCCATTCTTCTCTTGGTTGTTCTAAAATAAAGTGCCACATATTCACAACAAAGAATGTAGTTTAGTTTGACCCATAACAGTTTTGTTGTAAAAAGGTGCTTTTATATTTTAACAAGGCCTTAAGTAAAAAATGACTTATTTTTAACTCATTCATATGCACACATGCGCAAATGAATGAGTTATTGCAGTGTGGAGAAAGTGTCTGTGGAGTTTTAATTGTGGACAGATATAAACTCAACCCAAATCATGGGTTCCTTTTGAGCTTGAGGAGACAGCCATCTTAAAAGGAAATTCGTCGCACTCTTCTTAGGAACTTGACTTTATTAATCTATCTTTATTTTGTGTTTGGAGACTGTTCACATGAGGAAAATATACTCTTTATGGAAGAACTATCTGCCTAACTGTGGACCAACTCATAAATTACAACTGGGGATTTAACAAATAATAGGCTTTTTGCTCATTGCCTTAAAAAAACAAACAACTGTGGCAAATAAACAGGACAATATTGAATTTCAGTTCCATACTCACAGAAAATATTACCCAAATATGAATGAATTGGCTCTTAGCCCCTTGGATTTATCAAAAGCTCTGTTTGACTAATGGATCTCAAAGAAAAACACAGAATACAGAATTAACATTGTAACTAAATACAGAATTGCAACGATGGAAGTCAGGATTACCATTCAACAGCCGTAGTTCCTTGTTGCAGTAATTAGAGAGAATTAAGCTTGAAGTAAACAAGTTATTGTTATTGATGACATTGAACAAAACACAATAACAAATTACCCCTGAATCCATGGCATCATTCTGCTCCCTGCCATTATTACTGTCCTGTTCAACTGGTTCTTCAGCCTAAACAGTAACAAAACACAGCTGAAACAATTACAGCAATGTAAATCCAAAAGAAAAACGTTTCTTTATTAACATAATGAGACAATTTTATTCTTGCCAGCTTCGAGCAGGCTTCAGACTGGCCTGTTTCCAGGCTTATACATTTTGAAAATTAATTTTATTTAAACCTTTTTCTGAAAAGGTTTGCTATGAATCTTCAGTTATAGAGCATTGTCAAGTAGAGGTGTTAGCACAGTGGTAAGATCTCTGCCTCCTGATCTTGAGGTCGCCAGTTTGATTCCTGGCCTGGTTCTGGCTAAAGGCCACTCAGCTTTCCACCCCTCCAGGGTCAGTAGATGAGTACCAGCATGTTTCTGCTCCGCAGGAGGTAAACTGATCATTATTTAAAGTGCCTTTGAGCATGTACGCATGGAAAGGGCACTGTGTAAATGCATTACTTTACTTTACTTTAAGTTGACATTTCTATGACAAACTTCAAAATTCATAACAAAATTAATAACAATACTAGCCCCGAGTCTCTTCTACAACTGAGATGGTGCAGTATAATACAGAGAAAGATTATCTTCTTTTGTAAAACACTCTATAATTTGTGTTACCATTGCCCTTCAGCCAAAAGTTCAACAGCTATGAATCTTATTATTTGTTAATGTAGACTGACTGTGTAACAAATTCATTGAAACCATGGCACACTACCTTTTGCTGCTCCTCAACTTTCACCTCATTTTGATCTTTCTTAGCTTCATTTGTATCCATCGGCTCTGATTCCGGCTCTGGTTCTGGCTCAGCCTGCACAGCAAGTTTCTCCACCAGCTGAGGGTTAGATGCGTTAAAAATGCCATGTATGTTAAGTCTAACTTTTAGCTTCACTTTGGTTGGACCTCCTTCAGGTGATGGAACCACATTTTTTACAGAGAATGTTCCTGGAGGCAAAGAGAAAGCCACAAACAATCAAATTTTACACATCAAGGTTAACATTTAGTGGTTTTATATTGGCTGTCATTAACAAGAATTTGTTTTATAGCTGGATACAGTTCTCATTCATGTCAATTTTTATGGCTTTGAGCAAGACACTTTTCCTGACTTGTTCCAGTCAACTGAGCCAAAATTATAAATGGGTACCAGCTTCTGCTGGGGGCTAACCTGCGATGGATTAGTGTCCTGTCCAGGGGGAGTTAAAGGACTTCTCCACTTAACACCTCAGAAACAGGTTCATTTGGCTCAATAAAGGATATAAGCTTTAGCTAAATACTATTCTAACTGAGTGTCTTCTATTAGCATGTATCTCATCAAACCAAACACTCAATTTCTAACTGAAGGCCCTAGTGCAAAAACAATATAAGTGACTTTGTATGAAACACTAAATTCTCCCAATGGTTATCAAGAGATAACAGGGATAATGTAGAGAGAATTGAGAACTTGATCAAAAGTCACTTTCGTCGTTTTTGCACTATACCCTTTAACTTACCTATGAAACCATCTTTTAGTGGCAAATCAACTCCTTTCCCATAGTAAGCATTTAGATCAAAAGGCTCTTTTCGAAAGAAAGTTAACATCTTGGAGAACGGATATTGGTGGTTTTTACTAAACACCTCCATTTCTCTGCAAGAAAACAGAACAAAAAACATCTACAATTTTAGAATATTATGTATGTACAAATTCAGCCAGATGCATCATGAATTTACACAAAACGAAAGAATAGAATAAAAATGAAACAATAAATTCAAATACTAGAAATATAAGCCTGCCCAGTAATGATATAAAAAAAACAAGATATAAACTTGAAATATCAACACTTTGGTGCTTAGATCATGTTTATAATAAGATTAATACTTCCTTTACTGAAACCAAGCAGTCCAGCACCAGCACTACATGTGTACTCACACCTCCAAAAACTTCAATTTTTTTTTCATCTTCAATCTTTTTATTCCAGCACTTTACAATGAAACTACGAGGTGGAGCTTAGCCTACTAGATATGAAGAGACAAGATGACTACTTGATTTAAAGTTCTAGCAGAAACCTGCTAGTATACTACATTCAAAATTTTAACAATTTAAAAATCTACCATGAAAATTTTACTCTTCTTGTTCGAAAGCGACCGCAGTGTCAATACCGGCTGTCAATCATTCAATAAAATTATACATGGAGTAGGTCAACCAATCAGATTCCAGCATTTGTTTCATTATTGTAAGTTATACAGAGCCAGGTCTTATAAATTATTTATACAGAAATTCAATATGGTGTCATACCCTTCATCTTCTGCCATTTCTGATTTCCATGTCAACACAATTGGATAAGAAGTGACATCAGTAACAGCAAATTCCCTGACCCGGAATGTGGGTGACAGCATAGCGCACTGCAGAGCACACCCTCTAGAAACTGCTTCATCAGAATTGAGGGTCGTACTAAGCTCTTTCCCAAACACTCTCCTCACTGTTTCTTTCACTGCAGGGATTCGAGTTGAGGCTCCAACAATCTCTACTGCCTCAATATCATCTGGTTTTAATCCTTAAAACAAAAGTACAATAATTATCAGAAAGTACATGTAAATCACAGGTTAATACCTTTTCCCTTTCAGCTCAACACATTAAACAATTAGTTGCTAAATTCTCCCAATCAGAACCAATACTTTTTATAATTCATAACTCGTTTAGGAGAAATTGATCATTTCCCAGGTTAGATTCAGAAAACAGTTCAAACACTTTTCTAAATGTCAAAATCCAAAAATTTCCAAGGTATCTAAAAGGACTTTTTATGAAATGTCAATGACTCACTGCTACAACACACTTCTGAAGTCCGGAATAATTAATTATATACTAGACTAACAAGATGTGGTATAATATACATTATCATGAAGTACATTATTATTTAAAAATTAATTTAAACCGATCTGTTGAAAGGAAACTTACCAGCTGTTCTAAATCAACCTACCTGATTGCTGTAAAACAGATTTCATTGGAGCTTCCAACCTTGCCAAAAGTCTGGAAACAAGCTCTTCAAATGTTGCCCTAACAGGCACATTTACAAAACAATTAATACTGACTTACAAGTATCATTAATAATGAAAAATAATAACTACACAACACCAGGTGCACCTTTTGTCATGAACAAGTCCATCAGGTCTGAACATCTCAGCATAGCACAAAGGGTACAGGGTTCCTGCAGCTCAGGACCTCTTAAATTTAAGACCTTTTAATGCCAAAAATCACAAAATTTAAGACCTATCCAACGAAGTCATGAAGCTTGAAAATCGTACCCAAGCTTTTTCCACTGCCTTGCTCGCTCAGCAGAACAGGATTAAGAAACAAGACGCGTTGCTCGTCCGATTGAGTAGCACAAAACTC
Source organism: Hydrozoanthus tunicans (assembly GCA_026413305.1). Classification (NCBI taxonomy): domain Eukaryota; kingdom Metazoa; phylum Cnidaria; class Anthozoa; order Zoantharia; family Hydrozoanthidae; genus Hydrozoanthus; species Hydrozoanthus tunicans. The sequence continues at coordinate 5,169 of JAOBAT010086163.1, forward strand.
AGTGAATATCCCAAGAATATATAGAAAAATGACTGCTATTGAACAACTCTTTTCATTTCTTTTTCAAATTTAATGCCTTTTAAGACCTCAGGGGTCAATTTCAGCAAATTTAAGACCTTTTTAAGGCCTTAAATTTTCAACGACACTCATAATAACTTTTAATGCTCCGCGGGACCCCTGGGGTAGATATCTTAAAGGTTGAGGGAGGGAAGCAGCCTGTAAAGGGGGAGAGGGAGGGGGGGAAGTTGGCTGGATAAGTTCTGAAAAGCATTGAAGGAACATTCTGGTTGGGAAAGATGAGAAAAGGAAGAAGTAGGGAAAATACAGAAGGACTTGTAACGATGCTCAATGGGTATGAGAGGGAAGTCAGTGGGTGGGGGGGGAGGTGGCATGGTTAAAGAAGTTCCTAGGGATATAGAAATTGGCAAGAATCTTTCGGGGTAGTAAAGGAAAACTTTTAAGAGGACACCTCTAGAAAAAATAGATGGGAAAACAATGGGTGAGGAAAAAAAGCTGCTTTAGTTATGATGGGGAAGCTTCAAGGAAAAAATAAAGAGATGCTTTTGAGGGTATAAATTTAGCTAAGTAACTCACTACACTAAGACAAAAAAATCTAAAATGACTTCAAAATATTGCATGGACCTTCAATAAATCATGCTTACTGTACCTCTTCATTCGCCCAGTCACATCTTTGTCTTCCATAAAGCATTCTATATTCATTGGGAGATCTGTTGAGTTTGCACTCATCAGTTTCTTCAGTTTCTCACATTCTACCCCAAGGCGGATTGTTGCTCTTGGTTTCTTTAATGCATCAATTTTGTAGCGAGTCTGGAAGATCATTAAAAATGTTTTACCAATGAACACAGATAAGAATCAAAGGCAAACAATAATTTGTAAATATGACATCTGCATTAGTTTTATAATAATTGTTTTAAAATTTTTATTCTATGTTGTTTTAGAGCTTTTAAAGCATTCTAATGGCTACTGCAATTACTCCGGGGCTTGAAAATTTACTTATTTTAATAACCAGCTTGCCAACAGAGGGGAAAATTGGTAGCCTGAGCACAGGCTTTAGCAGCCGGAAATATTTTCAATGACAGTTTAATCAATACTACAAAGTTCTGCATATGTGCAAAAGTAGTTGCATTTGTTTGTCCAAGAAAATAAATAGGCTTTATTTGCTCATCACATTGTTAATTAGTACGAATATGTGTGTGTGTATTATATTGAATTAACTATTTCCTAATCCTGTAAAAATTGTACCTCTGCCTCTTCTATAATCAAATGTATATCTGTAAACTGGTCCTAACTCAATTTTAGCTTTTTAGTTATTTGTTAGCGCTGGTACCTGCTGTATATTGAATGATTCTACAATTGAGTATTGTAATAAAAATGTCAAAGGTACAAATAAAAAGATTGTTGTTGCTGTTGTTGTTGAAACAATAACTCTTAGTTCATCAGTTGCAAAGGTTTTACACAATCATGTAGTAGACAGCTGGCTACAATTTCTAAAAATCTGGCTGCCAGCATCCACTTTTTTAGTAACATTTGCCACCTAACAGCGGCAAGTTCAAGTTCTGCCCTCTGTTTATCACCCCACTCTCTCAATGAGCATCTCCTGTTTCTAGAACACAGGGATGTTATAAGCCATCCCTCTCTAATGAGAGCAACCCTTCTTCTGGAACCTAGCTATGACTTATTATAAGCTCTCCTCTAACAAGCCAAGCAACCCCCTCTCAATTGAGAATATTCAATTGCACATTAAATCAACTGATATAGAATCAAAAGTCAGTCCACTGAACAGCACCATTGCTGCATCTTCACCATGAGCAGAGTTATAGGCAATGGATCAACTTATTTTCAACTAATACCATCTTACACATAATTTGATAGGGTTATGAGATTGTGAAAATAAAATAATAATTATTTATTCTAAAAAAGCTATTAAAATCATGTAATTTACCAACTAACCTTGAACTCATTAGCAAAATGGTGAACCAAAAACCTATCAAAATCCCTTCCACCAAGATTGGGGTCGGCAGCTGTAGCTAACACCTGAAAACAACAAGACTGCAGTTTAACCTTTGTGTCTACAAACAAAATCTCTCAACAAGGTTCCAGACTTTAATTCAAACACTTTACTTTCATATTCACTATGAGCTTGGCTTGTTTTGTTAATTTATCGATAATTATTTTACTCAATACACATAACTAAAATTATATTTACTCTGAGACTCATAAATTATCAAATAATATTTTAACCATTATTAATTATTGTTTATATTTGTGGTAAGCTTTTGTTATTACTAACTATTATCACCTTTTAGTATATATTGTGTACAAAAATCTAGAGATCATCCAAAATTAATGTAAAAATAAAATGCTTACAATTAGTTGGCCCTCCTTCATAACCCTTAATCCTTATGGCCCCACACATGAAAAATGTTGTGCTGGCAAATTTTTCTAGCTGTAAGAACAAAATATTTTCATGTACAAAACAGCTAGGATTTACTTTTCATCTTCAACTGTTAACAATTGGCTTTGTTTTGATGAATTCCCATTTAAAATATCTCTTTAATGGAGTCCTATAATCTATGGAGTATGTAAAGGGAAGTGAGTCAGTGCTTTCAAAATATGCCGTCCGCCATTGCATCCCACGGCAACTCTGCAGTTTGCGACACCTACTTTTTTTGTATTTTCAAATATTTTTTTGAAAAAGAAAAAGTTTAAGGCGGAGTGGATAATAAAAAGTTTGTTGTATCGCCTACTTATGTTTTTCCAACGCCTACTTTCACGTCTAGGGAAAACACTGCGAGTTGTTGAAAATCTGGCCTAAAAGGTTTTATTATTAGTTTAAAAATAGTACTTACTTACCTTTAATTGGCCTTTCAAAAACGCACAGACTGACACTTGAAGTGACGAGTGTCCAAGGTCAACAAACACAACATGCCGTGGCTTTTCCGTTGGCAGGTCTTGTTTATAAATTCCATATGCAAGGGCCACTGTCAAAAAAAAACAAATATTAAGTGATTTGTCAACTACTGAACTAAAACAAATAACAGAAAAAAATTGAAACATTGTATTGTGCAGTATCCATTGTAAGTTTTGAAAGAGTTTCAGGATGATATTAAATTTAACAAAAGGTTATTTTACTGAATAACAAGGGCCTGCTACACTGTTATTGTTCAAAAAAGAAAATAGTTGTTTGAAAATGTTTGGAAACTATTTCATTGAGTTTCACCTGGATTTTAACCATTTTTACTAGCAACCATTTCATTTGTTTTAAATGTATTTGGAAAGTTACACCCTTAGCTTTGCCATGGTACCAGAATCCAATATATTTTTGCAAATTCCTCAAACAGGGTTTTTGCTCTAAACATTGGGTCAAAATGTTTTGTGATGAAGAAATTACTTCTATTATAATTGAACTGAGTCTTTGAGTAATCAAACTGAGTTGTTCAACACAAGCAGAACTACAACTATTTTAATTATTAAACTAACTTCGGGTGGTTTAATTTTTGTGCTAGATATTAATTTAGAAAAACTGATAAATACCAAAGTAAATGTATATAATTCTCTTTACAGAGAAGTTTTTGGTGAGCAAGTATCCTGGTTTTAACTCCAACCCATAGACCTGTTGGTTTTCTGGCTAGCATTCAGTGATTGCTTGCCTCAAATGACAGGCAAGTGCTACTAAGACACACCTGTCATTTTGTATAACTTATAAACTGAAGGGTCTAGTACAAAAACAATGATTATTATGAGTGACTTTTGAGGAAATTCTCAACTCTCCCTACATTGTCCTTTGTATCTCTTCTTAACCATTGGGAGAATTTGGCAGTTCATGCAAAGTCACTTATGCTATTTCTGAACCAGACCCTTCAGTTAATGGGGACTAGGAGAAGAAATGAGTACTCACCTGCCGTTGTGTCATTCATAAGCCTCAAGCAATTCAAGCCTGCCATTGATACTGAGTTTAGCATAGCTCTTCTCTGTCTGTCAGTGTAGAAACATGGCACCTACCATGCAAGCATAATCATTCATTGTTACAGCTTGATTTTAATTAATCTTTAACAAGGTCAATATAATCTCAAATGGTAATTAATAAGCAATGTTACTCCATTAATGGACTATGTGCATTTTAGAAAAAACAGTTTATTTTAATTATTATTCTCTCATTGGGTTTGGTACAGAAATCTTGAACAAGCACAACCACTTGATCTTTGCCCTCATGTTTGTAATGATCTGCTCTCAGTTTCCTCTAAACAAAATTAAATTTTGCATCTTCGTTTGCAAGCTTTACAAAAGCTTTACAAATGGTTTAACTCATCAAAATGAGTGAACTTGAAGCAATTTAAAATTTTAACAACTGAGCTGAAATTACTTCAAGAAACCAAAAGAAGGATTTAACAATGGTACTGTTTATTGTCATAAAGGTTGTCAAAGTGCTTCATTTCTATATATCCTCAAGTAGCAAACTAATTTTTTTCAAGTTCTTTTTGAGCCAAATTACTGACAATCCATGTCCTAAACAGAGTCTCTGAACTTTGGTTTGGAAAACTTTTACCAACAGCCATTGAATAAACTCGAGCTTTTTAAGCTACATGGTCAAAATGCCATCCCTTTGGCAAAGTTTACCCAGCCCAAGATCCGTAGCCAGGATTTTTGACAGGAGGGTACAACTGAAGAGGAGACAGACCAAATGAGCCTCAAAGATGCAAGTCTCAGGGGGTCAGTGGCATGCTCCCTTTAAAAATTTTAACAAATTGGTTGCCAGAGACCAAAATTTATGTTAAAAAGGAAGGCAAAACCAACCTTAAAATCCTGGGTGTTATTTATACTTTAGAAAAACATAGAGAATACTGTTGTTTTTCAAAACATTATAATTGGTCTACAAAAAGTGATCATCACTGCCTGAGTCTCAAGTGGAGGTCCAAGCACACCGATTGCAGTCCCTCTCTTTATGGGCCTGAACCCCTAAAATCATCACCAGGTGGTGGAACAAAACAAACTTTGGTGGTCACGTGCATGAGGCAGTTAATGACAATCTGAAAAGCAGTTTCACTAATTTGAAATTAAGGTTACACACTTACCGATAAAACAATATCAAGCACTTTACTTCCTAGAGATGCTTCAGTTATTAATCTCAGCTTTGTCAGCAGCATCGCCATTACTTGTTCAGGAGAGAAAATTTCCTCTTGGCCGAGATAAAAGACCTGGATCATACAAAAGACATAGTGCAAGACAAACTATTTTAAAAATGTTCCGCTTAAATTCACTAACTAAGTAATTTTACATGATATACAATTATAAAAAATTTAAGACAAATGTCATCTGCAAAACTTTTTTTCAGGGTCAAACTCTCAAGTGCCGAATGATTATCCCAGGATGCTTATATCTTTTTTTTTCACCCCTCATCAAGTGGTCAAAATTTCAAGATGTAAAATTTTTTGATCAGTTTCAAGTCTTTCCCTGTTTTTGTTTGTATTAGAGCATGAGCATTAAGAATCTAGAGCTTAGTATTCAAAAAGTTTATCTATTTTTTTGCTGGTCTCTTTGTCCTGTTTTAAATTTTCAAAAATTTCTCTCTCCCCGCCCCCCTCCCCCTCTCCCACTTATTATATTATTAAGAAATTGGTCATCCCCCTTTTACTTTGACCCCTCACCCAGTTTAGTTTGCACCTGAGAGTAAATGTTCAAACCTAATTTAGCTGTAAACTAATGTCTAGGGGGAGAGGGAGGGGTTGATGTGGCCAGCTACAGTTGCGTACTAGTGCTGGGACAAACTTGAATTCATTATTATTTGGACTGAGATGACTTAATAAGTAGTACTTCCAGGTTTGGATTGTTCTTGGATTAAAAAGAAAGGAGAATGCTAGCAAAAGCTGTACTGGTATACAAAATGTGGAAAACAAGTTGACTGTATGACTAAAAAAGCTGGTTGTGCATGTGTAGTGTTAACTAAAACAAATTATTAAGTTCTTATAAATTATGAAAATTATGGGGGGACAAAAAGAAAACAAAACACTCAGCAGGAACTTAAGTTCTTTGTGCATCAACGTTTTAAGGAGTTACTTCAACCTGATCTCAAACCACATTTTACAAACATTCCTTAAGAGCTCAGTGCAAGACTAGGTTTTAATAGAGTTAATAACATTAATTGTCATGACTTATTCATGTAATTTCAGGTAACAAACATTACATTGATTTGGTCTGCACACTAAACAAAACTGAAAACTCTTCTTTATGAAAGGAAAACTGTGTTCCAAAGGCCAAATAATTTATCTAAAATAATTTAAGTAGTCTTTAATTTACCTTAAACCCTATGCTGTCGTTGGGCTGTTCCACGACAGTATATTGCATATCTTTGATGTCTTCTTGCACAACAGGATCGCTAAACCTCTTGCCAATAAATCGTTTAAACTGGCTTATAGTATTTTTCATGTTAGTTACAACCTGAAACAATCGATAAAACCATCGATGTTATAAAATTTAACTCAATTACTGTCAAACCTAACCGCTGATATATAATAAAACATAATAGTCAAAAGACTCATCCAACTTTACAGCATAGATAATCAAAGTCTTACCTGATTCTTTCCCGAGACGCCAATGTGTCTTTGCTTTTCTCCCAGAGACACAAAACTCCTAGGAGCAGAAACCAATATTTAAAAAAAAAATTAGACTTCTTTTCAACTTCCACGACGAGTGTCGCGAGGGCTTGCAGTTGAATAAAACGTCCGATAAAATCATACACGACTAATCTTTTCACACTTAAACAGCTAACACTTTTTCATTTTGATATCTAAATATTCTTAGTGTTCAATGCTTGTGAAAGAATTCCCAAGAACAAGTGTTGTTCAAAGTGAAAACTTACGGCGTACAGCGGTCGCTATACTCATTGGCAATCGTTTCAATCCCGCCGGCTCGTGCGACAGCAATGTAACACGATTGATTTCCCACATCGAAACCTACTACCGACATTTCTTGTGCTCCTCCAAATTACTTGTAGTTCTATAAAATATCTTTGTACGTTATAGCGCTGAGAGACCAACGATTTCTTATCTTGTCAGTTGTGCCCTATTCACGTGGTAACACCAATGGCGGCTCGGACTGCAAAAACTTTTACTTTCCACTCTACGGAAGGTCAGAAATTCTCGCATGTTCCATATAAGGAAAGGAGAGATTACGTCATATCAAAACGGAAAGAAACCTCTAGAGTTTTCTCGCATTTTCTTATCGTTTCTGATTCACAGAATCTAAAGATTCTTAAGAAAAGAAATTGTGGAAACAAAATGAAAAAGAAACTAAAAAGCACATTACAGAAACAAGATCTTGCAGGTAAACTCCCTTGTTGAAGTCTAGGTCTTTCAGATTGATGGCAGAACAACAAACTTCAGTAATTTTCTTCAATTAAAGTTTTGTAACGAATTCAATTATTTGATCAATTAACTAACATTGCTAAAATTCATTACTAGAATTTGTTCATAAATAAATAAACAGTTTAATTGATTGATTAATTTTGTATTTGTGTATTCTGTAATTCTAGTAATGTTAGCCAGAGAAGCAGACATTATAGAGAAACGGGTATTAAAGAGCAAATCACATGAAAAATGTTCTTATCTCAGTGAATAGAACTTGCTAAATTAGGAATAGTGGTGAAGAGATTTTGTCAAAATCTTTTATGGTTCTCGAGATCAGTTAACACTTTAATGTGAAAACGGTGAATGTTACACATCCAGTTGAATGAATAGTTGCTAAGTTTCAGGATTAATGTCCAGTAATAGTTTTATTTTGTTTATTTATCAACTGTCTTCAACTGATGACGTCACATTGTTGGCATGCAACTTTTCGATTTTTAAAAGCTGCTGCAAACTCACATCCTATGGATGAATTTTAACCAAACTTGGGCTGATTATGTATCTGGAGGTTTGCTTCAGGATATTTATTTAGTTATTGATTTTTTTTGTAATAGCAAAAAACTGGGTTCCAGCCCCCAGATGAGAATTTTCAAATTAATGAGGATTTTTTTTTTTGTTAATCCAGAAGTTGTACAACATATTACAAAACAATTTTTATTTTTCTTACCATGATTAATTGCCTCGGTGAGAGTTCTTAAGAGTAGTAATCTGTAAAAATCCAGCATACAGTGGCAAACCTTGAAAAATCGATTTCTCTCATACTTTCATGTTTGGTAGGGTTAAATGCTATTTCGATTTTTGATACAACGTTTTATATGGTCGTCTTTCCTCTTCTGTGCACTTAGCAGCTAGATAACTGTTACGCCTCCTCCCGCCCAAGATCATCATGTGCGAAAACACATAAAGAAACACTGCATTTAGGTCTTATTCATTATGACGTCACAAGTACATCAAAGTGAGGCTTGGTCAAAATGCTATGTGAGATCGCGGGAGTTTTGGAACTATTTTAAACTTTTTATACTGTTCAGCAATTCGTTATGTCTGTTCTACCATTTTTATTAACTGAAATCGAGTTTTCGTTATACTGTACATAGCAAGTTTACAAGTATCATGCACCACCAACCCTCGTTTTAGAGCAGGAAAACGCTATTCTGACGTCATCATGAATAAGTCTATTCTGCTGTAAATTGGTTGAAAAAAAGATAAATGTAGAAAAAAAGGTAGACAATCGAAGTACATGCTGTAATTTGGCAACGATAATTGCACAGAGAGGCCGACTGGAGTGAAAAACTCACATGTCGAAGGCACTTCGTTAATTTGTTAGTACTGTACTTCGAGTTCTAGTCAGTTATCAGTACAAAACCGTCAGTACATTTTGCGTGACAAAAAACAGTTAATCAAGATAAGCAGATACCAGAGATAGTGATTCAATTCGTACTATGGCTTCGTTCTGTTTAACTGATTATTGGCATTAAATTTTCTCATGGTGGATTAATTAATACCAGTCAATATCAAAAAGTCAATCAAAAGATTCAAAGATGACGTCTTTGATATAAGATCATTTTGAAAGACATTTAAATTAATGTTAGCGCAAGAAACGAGAAAGCTTTAGCTTGTGAAGCCCCTTGAACATGTATTAAACTGCTCATCGACACTACGAAGGCAGCTTTTAAATCATCTCGAGTAAGACATGCGGGAAGGACATCTTGACGAGAGAAACTCGAATGGTTCACAGGACGAACAAGTACGGTTTTTCCACAACATTTCTTATTTCGTGATGCAAGAAGACGAAAAAAATGCATTCATTGCGGCGTATTCAATCATAATGTTTTTCTCGCTGGTTGGGAACTCTCTTGTACTGGCTGCAGTCTATAAAAACACGAACCATCGAATGAGAACAGCCAGCAACTACTTTGTCGTTAATATGTCAACTTCGGACCTCCTCATCACACTATGCAATGTACCTAAAGCCATTAACTCTGTTATTTCAAATGGAACTTGGCCAGTCCACGGGGCTGCAGGATACCACCTTTGCAGATTCACAAAACTTCTCTGGTTTATGTCAATTGATGTGTCATTACTAAGTCTTATTGCTATCTCAGTCAACCGTTACCTTCTAGTTTTTTTCCCGCTCAAACGCTACATCACAGATAAAGTTGCGTTTCTCGTCATTGTTAAGATATGGTTATTTAGCCTTATATTTGCTAGCTCATTAACACCAGGATTTGGGATTTACAAACCTCAACTGGAACACAAAATGGACCTGTATTGCATCCTCAAGTTTTCAGAGGATGTTGTAGTTGGGATCTACCTGTATGTCCATTTTGCTATCTTCATCGCCCTACCATTGTCGACGATGTGTGTTCTGTACTCAGCAATCGCCTGTAAGTTATGGTACAGAAAAAGGCCCGGGAATAACTCTTTGAGCGGCCAAGAGTTCAACGACAGACTGAACCAGAAAGTTCTTGTTATGCTAGTAGCGGTTGTTCTTTTATTCAGCGTGTGCTGGGTGCCATTTTGGGTGTTTACCCTCCCCCATACAAGACTACCCATGAAATACTTTTACATATTTGAATGCGTCGCGTACGCCAACTGCGCTCTAACTCCAATAATCTACGGCGCATTTAACGAATCCTTTAGAAAAGCTTTTAAGGAAATTCTTCAATCGCTTTTCTTTTCTGGCTGTACTTTCACGGAGGGATTTCCACAACATAACAAACTTTTTCCGGTTTTGGGTATCGTACCAACCAACAACAACCGCTTGAAATGTAATGAAGTGAAAACGACAACAATGTCTTCCGCAGCTTTCACTATCCGCGGCTAAATACATTATGTTATTGTATCTTACAATTTAAGTTGGGGCGGAATAACACTGTCAAGCGCTGTTATTCATTTTGAAAACGGTTTTAAACTGTGCTGTCTTTTTTTGTTTCCAACTAAATGAATCAGTGGTGATAAGAGAAACAATGCCGCGAGTAGTAAAGTATACTGTATTAACCGACACAAATTCTTGTCAACTGCAAATTAGACTATAATTATGTACATTTACACGAATTCATCAAGTTTTGTCTTTCGATAGACCATGCAATATATACGTATATATATATATTGAAGAAGATTGATTTCATAATACTGTAATTCCGATTTCTTACATATTGTTTGTTTCTTAAATCATTTCTTACAACGGTCTATAAGATTGTTTGATAAAAATAACGAAAAACAATGACCTCGACTTAGAAAGTTTAAAACATCTGTGTTTTGAATTGTATTGTTTATGGCCGGTACAAGTTATATATTGTGTTCAGTAAGTTATACCATTATATGGTTGTAGTTTTCGAGTACAGGCGAAGTACCTATCGAAACGAAACGAAAACACGGTTTGCATTATCAGTAGTCAGTGTATAAGAAACTGAGATGGAACAAGCTCCGCTGTAGTCTCCCAGCTCGCAGCCGTTTTTTTCGGCTCGCCGCCAGCACCAATGCTCATCTTTGAAGAGCCGAAAAAAACGACTGCGAGGAAGATCAGCTCCGCTGATGTTCTCAAACAAATTTTAGTGTTTCAGATATATACTTCTATTTGGCGAATTGAATCTTCAGTTTTTCCAAATTTGAGTTCTCAACACAAGTCCTCTAATGCAAAAGGGTTCTTATTAAAACGAATCGAAATTCCAAATAAAGAAAGTTCTTTGGGTAAAAACTTCCAAGAATTGAGGGTTTTAAAAAACAATTGCTCGCTTAGCGTTAATTGTCCGGTCAGTTATTATTCATGCATACAAGTTAGTAGTATGGGCAATGATAATATTGATAACTTTAGCAGCGACTTAGCATTTTTTTGAAAAAATCTTAAGCTTCATTTTCAAAAATTTTTGCATGGTAATATTTAGGTGCAAAGTACAGTTAGTTGACGATTTTGTTTAATCTCAACAGTGCCGTGCTCTCAGCTGCAGAGTAGGCCCCTTTAGCGAAGCCGAAACTTCAAAGAGACTTTGTAAGGTTTACAAAAAACGGCCTTCATAAAATAAGTTTTAATGATTCATTTGTACTTACGCAGCGCACGCATGTAAATCAGGATGTACATTAGGCGGTTTTCAGTTTTAGTTTGTTTACACAAACTGGGCATTTCTATATATTCAAGCGCTAATAAAAAAACTTTAATTTCCGGAGAATTTTCAAAAGAGGGGTAAATTTCACTTTGTTGACACGTAATCGAAGGTGACATCGCCATATGGAATATGAGCATCCTGCTATATTGTACAGCGGAAATAATCCTCGGGTGGTTTTCATAATAAAACAGAACGGAAACATCTTAGTCATCGAGTCTTTTATTAAGTTTCTGATTAAGCAACAAAATTTGAGAACCTTTGTTTGTCGACCGACTGACAGTTGAAAACGAAACCGTGTTTCTTTTTTATTGCCATTGGGTAAAAACAAAGCCATGTTGTTGCAGCATGCAGTATAAGAGGATCGGAGAAACAAATCGTGAACGAATAAATTTGTTAGTTTTCAAATCGCAATCTTTATTTAATTTGTTTTTTAGTGGCCATCCAAGACTAACATACATTGATACAATCTGAGAATTTTAGATTTCAGAAGATGGGTCATGCTTTGCGGAAAATCTTTTGTTGTCTTTTGTACTTATGAAACACTGTTTGAAAAACAACATGTATAAACATAACCTAAAGTGTCAATGAACAACACTAACGTATACATAAGCACATTCGTTAGGACCTGAAGCGATTACTTCAGGATTAAGTTCTGATAGTAATAAAAAATAACAGACTATGGAAAGAAATACGAGGGTTCTGGTCGTATTGCATCAGTTTAAGAAGTTTAAGAAGCTCATTTATTTCATAATTCTAACCTACAATGAAAAAGAAAGTTTTCTCTGATTACTATTCTTGATCGAAAAAGTCACGATATAAATCGATAATGACTTGATACTCGTGCAAACCTACTTCTTGACCCGAAGCTATTAATCAATAGTTTTGTAACGACATTTGAAGTGACAGATCGAATAATTTGGCATATAAATTCGTCGATTCTGTGAAAGCTTTCTCTAAATTCAATTATGGCAATACATATATTTTAGTATGTTGCTCGAAACACCTGTCTCGGTTATATTCTGAAGAGAAACCTTCTGTTGCAATTACTTTTAGGTTACTAAATTGACTGGACTAATAGTTGAACGTTCAAAAGTTCGTTTTTTACCGATTGAGGTCAAATGAATGCGGTATTTTATGCTAGTTTCGTACAACCTTGTCCCGGCAAAATCTAAAAATGGCTTTTTTTTTCTCGTCCTTATTTTACATTTCTCAAATGGCAAAATATTTCACAGTTCTGAGGGGTGTGTTTAAAGTTTAAGACACGGTGATGGTTTGAGTTCTTTTAACTCATTCATATGGCCATAGACAATTGCATTAGCCCAAATAAAATCTTCTTAAGTTAAGATCTGTCGATTTTTAAGTGATTTTTGCTATGCTGACTAAGGGTTTGCATCCGGAGTTTTAGTTCATATTGCCCCTGGCATGGTTTTATATATATATACAGTTTAAAAAACCATGATCAAGTACAAATTTGGAAGAAAAAAAGGGTAAACAGTACGACTTCAAAGTGCGTGGTGAGAGTCATAAGCCGACAACTGAAGCAGAGGGCAAATACGGTGCTGCAATCGTTTTCTTTAAAGTATAAATTTACCCATAGAATATTACTATAAAAGTTAAGATTTGAAACACTCGGAAAAGCGAACGGTCAAGGTTTTTCACCCGGAGAAAAGGAAGCAAGAAAAAGGGGTGGTGGTGGTTGGTGGAGGGGGGGGGGGGGGGGGGGTGGGGGATGTTATGTGTGTTATTTTTTTTAAAAAAACTTTTATTGGGGGGTAT
>JAOBAT010086174.1:0-18468 GCA_026413305.1 Hydrozoanthus tunicans
TTGAAGTGCCAAAATAAGCCCCTTTTTCGCGCTAAAAACCGATAAGGACGTCAACCAAAGTGCATGGAATCAATTAAAAAGTGGTGTCGAGGATACCATCCCACTGGACCAGGTAGGGGAATTCCATTTGCTGGACCAGGTGAAGGGAATACCTTCCCGCTGGACCAGGTGAAGGGAATACCATCCCATTGGACCAGGTAGGGGAATTCCATTCCCTAAACCAGGTGAAAGGAATACCTTCTCACTGGACAAGGCAGGGGAATTCCATTCGCTGGACCAGGTAGGTGAATTCCATTTGCTGGACCAGGTGAAAGGAATACCATCCCACTGGACCAGGTAGGGGAATTTCATTTGCTGGACCAGGTGAAAGGAATACCTTCCCGCTGGACCAAGTGAAGGGAATACCATCCCACTGGACCAGGTAGGGGAATTCCATTCGCTAAACCAGGTGAAAGGAATACCATCCCACTGGACAAGGCAGGGGAATTCCATTCGCTGGACCAGGTGAAAGGAATAGCATCTCGCTGGACTACGTGAGGGACTACCATCCCACCGGACCAGGTAGGAGAATTTCATTCGCTGGACCAGGTGAAAGGAATAGCATCTCGCTGGACCACGTGAGGGATTACCATCCCACCGGACCAGGTAGGAGAATTCCATTCGCTGGAGTAGGTGAAAAGAATCATCATTTCCCCATGTGAGGAGAAAACGATCCTGCTGGACCATGTGAAAAGAAAACCATCTTGAAAAGTGAATAAAAGTTCATGCCTGTACCGTTGCTTACCTACGAACAAACTTGTTATGAACATGTTCTAGGTTTTGAAGCCATTGGTTCAACCCTTTAAACAAAAAGCGCAACTTGTAACAACCCTTTTCAACGCGTAGCTTCAAATTTCAGTAAAAAAATTGTTGCTAGACTTGCCGCGACTAGTTTACTTCTCCAGTAAGTTTTCTTGAAGAAAAAAAACCTGCAAGTAAAAGGTACTTAACAGAACAGGTTGAACATTACAGTTTTATTGAACTATATGAATTTCTACGTAGATTCCTGAGCTACAACTTTAATTTTTACCTCTGGCATTTTAACCCTTCCTGTTAACCTCACAAAAAGCACCATAAAGAGATGTCGCTACTATTGCTTATTATGGCTACTGCTGCTCATTCGTTGCTACAACAGACCCCTTTGGGTAGACCTACTTTGATTAGAAAATGCTTCAGATATAATAATTATTTTTAAAAAATGGCATTTATTTCACGGACAACGTGACTAAGCGGAATAATATCCATAAAATTTAGTATGTAAGTTTAAGATACTGAATCAAAAAGGTTTCAAGTTTAACATTTCAAATTTTCGCGATGAGCAAATAGCAGAAAGCTTGTTCCAATAATAACTTGCACAGCTCCTTTATCTAAACGCTTAGAAACAAAAAAAAAGTTTAAAAAATTCGCAACCATGGTTGTAGGAAAGTCTACTTCAACAGCACCACTATTAAAAGACCAATTGTTCTATGTACATGTCAATCTTCTGCGATACTGCGTGTGTCGACTTTGCATGATTTTTCATTGAAATTAAAAGCACTAAGAAATGACGGAATCCCTGTTGTTTCTACCACCGCTAAATTGTAGTAAAATTTAATACCAACAAGTGGATCTAACGACGGTTGGTTGTAGTTCGTTCGTAAACAAGCGACTGCAGGTCGTTACCATTTATCCATTTTATTCTATAGAGTTGAGAAACTTAACAATCTGAAATTGTTCCAAGGACTCGTTCAATGAGAAATTGTGAGATACCCTTACGAAAAGGTTATGAATTACGTATACCTCCTGAAAAGCAGAACTTTACTCTGTTATGACCATAAATTGCTGTAACTGTCTTCTTAACGCAGCATCTGCCGCAAAAGTTCAATTATACTTTTTCTATACGTTGCTGCACCCTCAGATTAAACTGCAAAAAACTTCTCTCTGGATTTCTCTCACTTCTGATTGGTCGCAGATGCACGCACTCCAGATACGACGGCTTCTGTCGCAGCAGCTTGAACATTTTTGTTGGTGGCAACGCCCCGAGCAAACTCACCCTGAGCTTTCTCAAAACTTGCACCAGCCATACGGTAAATCCGATGTACCTTCAGACAGAGAAATAGAAAAAGCTACATTAGAAAAAGGCCGTTACACCCGTAACCGTTACCTTCTGGAAGGGGAAGGGGGCGTTACTTCCGGGAATCAAGAGGAGGTCACAAAGTTAACGTCCGTTACTTCCGGAGGCTGGGAGGGGGGAGGGGGTAATGTTACTGTTGGAATTCTACGTAATTCAATAATAGATCACAGATTTCAGTGGCTTATTTCTAACTACAAGGATATCTTACCTTCACAAGTAAGAGACAGGACCAGACAACTCCAACAGTGAAGAAGGAAGCTGAGATGAACATCATGGCGCCAACGGCTTTGTTGTAGTGAATTGCAGTCGTGGCGTTAATCCATCCACTGCAATAAAATTAAAAGACAATTTAACTTGATGGTTCCTCATATCTTCTACACGGTGCATTTACAGGCTTTTATATAAGAACAACTTTATAAGAACGACGAGGCTCGGATTGGCCAAAATTTAAGAACAAGTTAAGAACAAGCTGATGCTTGATAACTATTTTTGGAACTTTACCGAGCTTTGACATTTAACTTATAGCAATACAAAAAGGATGTGCAGTTTCTCAATCTCTTTTAATCAGTCATTTCTTCAGGTTATTCGCAGTACACGTATATATACCTGCCCCGAAGTTAGTCCTTACAATTTGTTTTCCAATACATGTATTGCAAAACCTTAAGCTAAGTTTTTATTCGATTTAAGTCACACTTGGAAATAAGAACAATTTAAAAACAATTTGAGGGTCAAATCGCCGAAAAATTAAGAATGAGCCTCGGAAAAATTTACTGGTTCTTTTAAAAAAAGCGTGTATGCCCAAATATCATAATCAAGCTTCCTAATCTAACATTACCAAAATGAAAGTCAACTTAAGAAAGCGGCAATTCAAAGGCTAAACTATAGACACACAAGTCGTCAAACATCAGTTTGGTGTTCATGACAGTACCCCTAACATTCTCTCAAAACATGGAACACATTTTATGGAACTAAGTTGACCATAACGAAAAACATTACGTATGTACATTTTACCACAATCCATTGCGAACCGTACACCGCTTAAAGGGGGAACTGAGCTCTAAAATCAACATTTTTAAGTGAAACCCTTCAAGGTGTTAAGAACATATCTAAAAGGGTTTTTTTCGTATGTCGCGCTGGTTTTCCAACAAATTTCTAGTTTGTATGTGCCTGTTTAGGGTCGTTTGGGGTCATTGAGCGTGGGCGCTTGTCGACTTGTCAGCGGTAAACGAAGGTAGCGTGTGACGTTGGTTATGGGGAGCGAGCGATCGTTTTAACTGTTTTTGTTGTCATAAGCTCGCTTACACAGTCAAGAGTGAAAGTTGCAAATTACGTTGTGTGCGATCTCTCACTCCAATACTAAATTTTTTCAGTCCGAACCAATTCTTACCTATACCTGACGTCATAGCCTAACTCTCCCTCCGCTTAACCCCTCATTCTGAACCACCGGTACAATGCGGCAAGTAACCTGTTTTAAGTTCGAATTTCTCGGAAAGTCAGTGCGATGCGAGGAATTTCTTTTAATATCCTTTTCACACTCAATTAAACATTTTTTTGACAAAAGTTGATTTTAGGGTTCAGTTCCCCTTTAAAGAAACTCGGGGAATGTAACAGCTGGTAAACTCTTCCTTGTACTAACAACGCTGTGTGTGTCAAATTTGAGAATTACAGATACTCTCATACGTTTTTATGTGCAATTTTAGACGTTTATGCGCTAGGAATCGTGGCAAAATGTAAAGGTTGCCATCTTTTTCGCTACGGTCAATTTTGCATGAAGCTGCTTCTCGTTCACAAAAAGAACATTAAGTTTTTTGTTATGTTCAATTCATTCGTATAATTGAGTGCAAACTATTCTTCACTTCGCTTTGGTAGCCGAAAATCAAACGGGTTTTATAGCCAAATTATAGGACTCCGAAAGCCTACGGTTTAACGTCCTTGTCCGAGAAGACACGAAGGTCTCACCATCTCCAGACTTTAGAGCAAAGGTAGCACCTCCTCAGTTACTTAAGACCCGAATGAAGGTCCGGCCAGGAACAGAACCCAGGCCTCCTGTATAAACTGATTGGCGCTTTAACATCTGCGCTAACCAGGCAGCAATATGCTTTGTATTTCACTTTTGATGGCTATAAACGATAGAAAATGCTTCATGCTATCCTTTTGAGTTTGAAATGCTGACTAACTTCCCTTTCGAAGATGTCTAGTACAAACAAAATAAGAAAACCGTAAAGCTATGACAAGTCAACTGCTGTCCTTTCTAATACTTTAATAATAATAATATCTTTTCTTTATAGTTTGTTCTTTATCGATAAAAGCATGCCCTTGAGTGTTGTGGTACGCCCTTAACTTACTGGGCCCCTTTGTCTCTTATGGTCCCGGACAGAATAGCCCGACCTGTCGTACTAATGTTTCATCCATTCACTCATATTTTTCAGCAATTGTTCTGACGATCATTTACATATAGCACAGACATCCTTACCAGGTTCCCCCTCCGGGGACGCCCAATGCATAAAATATCAATAATCCTATGTGTAAGAAGTAGATCAGGAAGAAAATGACATAGCTAAACGAGCTGTCATTCCTGCAAAGCAAAATAAAAAAAATGTACAGTAACGAAGGACTAAGAGTGCTTACCACGCGCCTCCACCAGGGATACCAAGTGCAAAATACATATTAAATCCTATATGAATGAAGTAGATGAGGAAGAACACAACATAGCTGAAAGAACTATCATTCCTGCAGAGACAAAATGGCATGTGATGGTACATGTTAATTTAAGTTTATAAAAAAACATTTTTCATTCAAGTTTATTTAAGATTTACTTCAATTGCAAGGTATTTTGAAGCAAATTGATATCACCATTTACAAATAGTTCAGTATTTTAACCCTTTCAGTCCTTCAGGCCCATAGGGAGGGGGGAGGGTGCAATGGGTGTGCATCCCCCCCCCTTCTTCTGCCCAAGGTCCGGTTTTTTGTTGACCAACTGTTTGAAAAAGCAGCATTATCTTCTGTGTCATTCTACGTTGATTCTGAAGTTCAAAAATTTTTGAATTAAGGTTGGTTTTTCCTGCCTGTTTTACAATTCAGTCTCTGACCTGAGGTCAACCTAAAATTTCCTGGGGGAGCATGTAATGCATACACAGGTGCAGAATTAAAATCATTTGAAAATTATTATAGTGTTAGAAAGGACTGACTTGGTTAGTAGCAACAACTTGACCCTTTCAATCCCAGTTAGCTATCAACATGTAATTTCTCCTTACATACCAAATTGAAAATAGAACAATTGGTAATGAGTAAATGAGAATTGATCAAACCGACCAACCACCGAAGATGAAAACTAAAAATTCTTCCAAACTTGTTCAATGAAATGCACTGGGTCTAGTTGGGAAAAATGTAATTTCTGGCGATTGAGTGACCTTAGGAACGAATTAGACAGAAATTGATATTTCTACGGCACGGTGCCGACAGAGAGACTGGGTTCGAAATAGAAGAAGTGCATTGTGGGTAATAGTTGAGTATATAAAATGAATAGAGCACGTGTTGAGTCAATCTAGGCTCTGACTCCTGAACTGTACACAGAGAAAGTTTTTATGTATAATAATTTTTCATACTGATGTAATTGTTCACTTTAAGGTGTTGCCAAATCATAAGGGAGTAATGCATTGATGGAGTTTGTAAAGTTAGGAATCCTTTAGACCTCGGAGGAACGAGGCTCTGCATCGGTTCGAGGAACACGTTTTCATTTTTCCCAATGGGTTTTTTGGTTTTTCGTATCCAGCAGTGATCACAAGTTGTATTGTAGATATCGTTACCAGGATTGTGCATTACTCAACGAGTCAAGCCTGCTCCACCAAAATAAACCAAATGGGTTTTATTTGTCTGTTGTGTAGTGGAGCAGAAATTTACCAGTACGATTGGGACTGAAAGGGTTAAAGCATTGAAATGAGGTTAGATTAACAGACAGCCGTGCAAGATTACTGTTATCCCAGTTAGCTCACGGTTAGCACAGACACACCACTGACCCATACTGACCATACTGAAGAACTTTTTCTTATCATAATAATTAATGAACTCTTGCCATACTATATCGATGCATTTTTAATCTTTTTATCTGTGGTTTAAGATGCAATTTCAGTTCAGTATTTAACCTCTCTATCAACATGTAAATAACGTAAATAACTGGTATATATTTGGTTTAAGGCATGATTTTTATCAAGAAACGATTTCATTAAAATAATTACTGATTTATGTTTTAACTTAATCAGTTTTTCAATTTTCAAAAAGTATACTATTAAAAACATTGGTTTGCCAAGTCTGAGAAACATACGATGAAAGTACGCCAAGATACAGCGTGGGGAATTAAGAATTTTTTCCTGCTTTAATTGTTCCCTCCAAAAGACCAACAAGATGACGTAACAGGTCACGTGCGTTTCTTCTCAGTCCATCTAAAATGGTGCCACGAAGTAAAGAGATAAGTCGATTTTAAAACATCAGTCACTGCTAGAATTTTAGATAGAAACTGTGTTTGTTACAGATGTCTTGAAGTAGATAGGCGAGACGCACGTGTTCTGTTACGTCATATTGTTTGTCTTTTGGAGGAGACACTTTTAGCGGGAAAAATTCAAAATACTACACGCCATTTTTTGGCGTACTTTCATCGTTTGTTTCTCAAACTTGGCAAACCAATGTTTTTTATACGTATACTTTTTGAAAATTGAAAAACTGATCTCATGTCATATGTTCTTTAAGCGTTGTTTTATGGTCATGCAGCAAACTTTATGAAATAATATCTTGTTTCTTTTCAATAAGATTTACAAGTGACAGATTTAAACCTGAATGATCTTTTAATCTCTTTATGTTCTGAGGGTTTCGATTTAAGTACTTTAGACTTTTTCCTGCTGCAGCACTGTGATTAGCAAGTTCAAAACAAAAACTGTCCATAAACCAAGAAGCACTCAAACGGAGTACATATTGCTCCTGTATGTTGCCATTGAAGTAACCGGAACCCTTACCGCACTTCCGGTCTATGTACTGTATTTGGCTTGGTCGCCTGGTCTCTTTTGGCGCACGCCGTTGTTTTTTCGCGCCACACACGAACAACATGGTGACGACAGGCAGACATTTTTTTAACTTGTGTGTTTCTTTGAAATTTGTACGGTCATTTTAGAGGAACTAAAGAAGTAAATTGAAGTCTTTCAAAAACTTGCCAGCCTTGGTTCTGTGTGTCATAACAGTCACTGTTTCAGTAACCATGCGATATAATATTTGGAGTGTGACTGCAACGCCATGCAATGCCACATATTATGTAAACACTCAAAGTACATTTCACAGAATGTACTCGCATCTTGCCTGATTGTAAAATTTAATAAATGAATTGTTTGACTCAATGAAAATAAGCTTCCACTCGACCAGTCTAGCAGGAGCCATAGTCAAGTGCCTTTGTTGGGTCAATAATTGCTGCTTCCAAGTTTTGTACTTGGCACTTTCGACACACATGCATTTTCCTATTCAATAATCTATCTTTCCTTCAGTGCCCCAACCCACCAAAACTTGTACATTCTTATTCATTTTTTCTGTGGGGATTCAAGCCAGTTTGTTGGGGCGTTCAAAGGGATGCTCAGATGTTGCTTGTCCCACAATTTTTGGTCTCTTTGTTGCATCTTTTTCTAGTGCAAATATTGTCGTCGCTGAACAAAATTTTCAATTTTTAAGCAAAAAATTAATACCAATTATTTGTTCACTAATTATTTCTTTACAGCTCCAGTCCTTATCAAAAACAACTAAACATGACGAACAAATGTGTCTGTCTCATAAGCGTGTTCTAAAAGTTATAAAATTGGGCAAAGAATATCGCGAGAAACTGATTACACATAATTATGCCTGGATGTTTTGATAAAGTACATAGTTGTTCTCTGATGCCCTTTGTCACTTTCGCAAATTGTTGCGCCTTTCCCGATAATAATTTCTGTCGTTTGTCGGTGCTTTGACAAGTAAGATTACACACGTTCTTTTGGTTTGTGATGTACATTTCTGCCATCTTTTCAGCTCATTTTCGGTTGCTTAAAGACCTTTTTTTTAAAGAAAAACACCGACAGAATTTTTTTTTTACATTAGAGATAACGTAGGTGCAAAAAAAATGAAGAATTTCTAAAATTATTTTTTTGAATCTAAATCGTCACTTAGGCCGTTTCTGCACCGAACTCTTCAATTGTCTGTTGCCTCAATTTAAGTTTGTGTCGTCTGTCGCCAAAACCCCTTTGTAGGTCTATTTGTTAGCAATGCCATGCTGACAAGGCAAAACAATAACAAAACAGCTCTTCACAATTGCTAACACTCAGACTTTCACTATTTTTAGGGTTCAGTACAGGCTTAGTTCCTTCTGACCATTGAGGCCCCTACTGTTGATCAATTATGCTGGCTCAGCTGTTTCTGTATCATTCGTTTGCATGTGCAGTACTGCTGATTTTTACATCTCAAGAATCTTCTCAGAAGCATTAGTAATGCTTACATACATTCCTGAAAATCTTTGACCAAGTACAGTAGTTAAAGTTGTTTTTATGCCATTCTCTCTTTGTAGAATAGAATGAAGTTGTGCTCTTAGTTGTGTTTGAAAATCAAACAAATACAGAATATTAATTTTATTACAGTTAAACTCCAAAAATAATTTGTAACTTTAGCTAAAATTATTAATGAGTCAGAATTGATGATTGTTAATGGCTGAGTTTATGTACATTAATTTTTGTTTTTAAAAAAGTACCATTTACATCCGACTTACTTGAGAGCATTATAAGCTGGACGATACCAGCACAGAAATGATAATGGAATGAAAGCCAGTAAGTACAGAATTGAAACGCCGAACGTGGAGCCACCATGAATAGAATCTGCGTTCGTCACAAGCAACGCCAGTGCAGTGAGAAAGTTGTAGAATAGGATGAAACTGTAGGCTGTTAAAACAAGTACGCCAGAGTTAACAAACAAAATAAGGAAAGAAAATTAATGTCCAAGTTCGTGTACACACAGATTCACACAGATTTCTAGAACTAATCTATGAAAACATGGCGCAATGTAAATTATGTAACATTTTTATGTCAAATGATATGGAAAATGAGACGGAAAAATTGTGTAACTGAACAAAAAAATGAATGGTTGAGAAAACACTTTTTTCAGTTTTCAAATCAAAAAATTATTTTAAATGGATAAACTCAAAGTTTTGTCATTTATTAATTATTTTTCCGCATTTTGCTCGCCAAATTTTATAATTAGGATGGCCAACTATCAAACTTTTATCTCTGTGTGAACTTTGTGTATACAAGAAAATAGGACGACGGCTAAAACTTACTTGAGTGCATTGTATGCTGGCCGATACCAACACAGAAAGGACAATGGTACATTGACTATTAAGTATAGGACTGAGAATCCAAATGTTTCGCCAGCATAAATCGGGTCGGCATCCATAATCAGCAAGGCCAATGCCGACATAAAGTTGTAAATCAATGTAAAAGTATATGCTGGCAAAAAAGCATCAAAAGTAACTTATAAACATAATCATGAACAGAGTAACATTGTATAAAATAACTATAACTACTGTATACATTAAAACCTTTTCAGTTTACTATCATCTAACTTTTACTTACGTACACTAACTTATACAAAAAATTAATTTGGTTATTAGAAAAAAAGAAGATTTTAAAGGGAAAATTTTTCTATCAAAGCAGGCAAAGTAAAAACATATTAAGTTTTTAGTTCAGAGAATTTAGCAACGTACATTGCTGAATCTAATGGACCTCCTTGCTATTACCACGGTTTTCAACTGCTGGTTTTCAGCTCACATACACTTCTATGTAGTGGGAGGAATTTTCCAGTAAAGTTTTGCTTCGTTTTTGAAAATCTTTATGTTTTGAAACATTTGGCTTTTGTCTTGTTTTGGAATGAAATTAAGTGTTTTGTTTTTTGACAACATATCACATAACTATGTTTACTATAACTGCTCTTGAAAAAATTATGCAAATACTGTAAGCAGTTGGAGAAGAAACTACTGTATGTTTGCAAACAAAACATAATTTCCTTAATAATTTTAAAGTGCATAGATAAGTTTCAGATTATCGTGTAAATTTGTCAAAAACCATTGTTGGCATCATCAGTTGAAAACTTTAAACGTTAATATATCAATAACCATAAAAGATTCTGACAAACTTTTTCACCGCGTTTCTCATTAATTATTTTAGCAAGGTCTCTCCACTGAAAACATAAAAACTTTCACTTCATATGCACTTTAAGTAACCTCTGACATCATAAGCTCCTGATTACCTGACTGTTGACATTTGTTGGAATTTCAAATTATCAAGACTAAGTTCTGAATAATCAACAGACGAAAAAAGAACTTGAAACTAAGCATAAAAAAAACAATAGACCAAACCTGCTTTTTACATTACATTACAGTCTATCATGTGATTCTGAATTGGATAAACAACACACAGAGAGATGGAGTATTAAGAACAAAGGTTTATTACTTTTATGAGATATTTTTAAGGTTTTTGGCGACACATGATTTTTCCTTTTATAGTTTTCCGAAGGGTAACAAATTGGAAAAGAAAAAAAGGTAAAAAGAAACTGTTGAGATGTGACGCTTGTCATTCCACAGCTTTTGAAGTGTTTTTCAATTTCATTTCCCGAAAGTCGAGGCAAAAAACGCATATTTCGTCCTTCAACCTTCTTTCTGCATCACTATTGTTTGTCACTTTCTTTGTTTATCAGATTCAGGATTCGTACACCTTCAGAACTTAAAAAATCCAGGCTTTTTCATGGCTATATTTTTATTTTTTCCAGGGCTTTTCCAGGACTTTTTAAACCCAGAAAGAAAAAATTAATCTTCAAAGTCACCTGTTTAAAAAACATTTTAGTAAATAATGTCATAAAAATTTGTATTTGTTGGACTTAGTATAACAATGACATGTAGAAATTAAATTTTAAGTCTTGAAATGAAAAACAATGTATCATTTGGGAAATCTAGTTTTTTCAAGAAGATTCTATGAAATTTTCCAGGGCTTAACGAAAAATTTCCAGGGCTTTCCCAGGGGTTTCCATGAATTTCCAGGGCTTCAAAAATTTTCCAGGGTTTTCCAGGATTTCCAGGGCCTGTACAAACCCTGGATTCAGATCTTTTGACTGACAAATGGAATAAGTCTACTGACAACATCAATAATTATTACGTCCTATCATTATAACTATTATTAATAACATTTCTATTATTACTAGCAGTATTACCTTGCCAGTTGAAAAACAGCAGCCTACAAGTGCGCTGGTGCTCAACTGGAATGTCAAGGCCAATGTCATGAACGAAGCAAGGCTTGCATGGGCAGCAACTTGGCATGGGAGGAAAGTTGTTTTCTCTGATACCTGAAAAAAAATGATATAATCTGTTCGAAAACAAGAGTATACTGTATACTTAATGAAATGTTCTTGGAGATTTCAACATAAGCTATTATATCAAAGTGAAGTTAAAGAGTTGAAAAAAAAAGTTAATGGAAGATCAAGTTAATTAACACAAAAAGTTCAAACCATGTGCAATATCTATTTCTTCTGGAACCTTACTTATTATTTTGTATCAAAATACTCTTAATGTAATTAAGTAAGTTTCAAACTATTTGTATTAATTGATCAACCCATGAGTGTTTGGGACTTATTAGTGTTTGCACTGCCCATCCAAAACCTTTGGGTCAATTTAAGCCAAACTTGAAAGGCTGATGTTCCAAAAGAAATAAATGTTAGGCTTTGAACTATTTGTATTAATTGATCAACCCATGAGGAGTATTAGGGACTTGTTAGTGTTTGCACTATTCAGATCATGGAGCTGTTTATAGTTTTATTTGAATTTTTGGATATTCTATATAATGCTTAATTTTATGAACCAATATGTATTGTGTCCTTAATACAGGGTTGAAAATTAATTTTCAGGCTAGAGGCCTGTGGGCGACCATCCTCAAAGTCTTAGGGGCCTAGGTGAAAAAGGAAGGAGCCTCAAACATCGCTTGATTTTTTAATTTTTTGTCTATAATTTTATATCAAGTTTTAAAAGTCAAGTTAGTAACGAGGTACAAATTTGTTTGCAGATTGTATAATTTTGCAGGTTTTATTTGATTTTGTCGATTATTTACTAAAGTAAAAACTGCCTTGTTTTACACGAACATAAAAAAACATTTCCTGTTCAGTCACAGAGGAATCTGTAGATCCATCACAAATTTCACTGTCTTTACATCAGAAATTAATTGCTGTTGCTCCATTCCGTCATCCCACTTACAAATTCTTTAGATGACACATGATTTTGGTAAGCTTTGCCAATGTCAAGTCCTTTTTACTTATCGAGCTCGCACTGCCATTCGCAGTCAGACAGTGGTTTGGTATGCTTCACTAAAGTGTGGCAATGAAGTTTTAAACATTTTTTTGAGCTTTTCAACAATTTCTTTGAGTCTCAGTTTCATTTGGTGAGCGGGAGTGTCACTTGGAATATGCCTTGCATGTATTATAGCTTTGCAAGCTTGTGGTTTTGAGAATTCTCATGCTTTTTAACCAATTCAACTTTGAATACTTGATTGCCAATTACAAAACTGTTGCAGCAGTTAACTGATCTGTCTATCTCTGCAGCCTGGCAACAGATGGAACATAATTATATAAAAATATAATTATATTAAACCAATTTTATTTCAACCTTTCTCAGACTCTTATAGTGCATATAAAGTGAAAAATTGTATTACCTCAGTGGATTGGCCTTGCCAATAGTTGAGGAATGGAAGTGAAAGAAATTGTGTCGACGTCTTTTATGGTTCTCGAGAATTAGTTTCAATTTTAGTGTTTTCAACTGATGACGTCACTCCTACTGTTTACAAGCAAGTTAGCTTTGTTTTGAAAATCTGCTGCCAATCCACAATCTATTTATTTGTTTATTTATTTATTTATTTAGCTTCACTACTCTTAGGTAGTCGGAGACTCCAACAGGTTTGACAACCCAATTACTGAACTCCGAGGGCCTACGGTTTAACGTCCTTATTGGGCTGGTGATGTTCCTCGAGGTAGATAGAGAATCAGTCCAAGTTTGGCTCAATTGGTAGCAGATTTTAAAAATGCAAATCACAAGCCTCAGTATAAACAAAGTGACATCATCAGATAAAAACATAATTATTATGTTAATTATTCGAGAACCATGAAAGATTTTCACAATTTTTTTTCATTGCTATTTTTCATTTAGCGAGGCCTGTATCCACTAAGGTAACAATTTTTTTCACTTCATAGACACTTTAAGACTTTCACGTAAACACCAAGGGCTTTATTTTACTTTACCTGCAAATTGCATTCGTTGTAGCTCCTGCTCTTTCCTTTGTAGTTCTGCTGCCTTTCTTTCAAGCTCCTACAACATATACATTTAAGAAATAATTTATTCTATACTCAGCAAAAATTCGCCAAAGCTGTTACGGTCCGCAAATCTATACATTGCCTTGCACCCCTATACCAGAACTCAATGTTTAAAAACCAGAACAACAACTCCCTGGGAAAACTGACTCAAAACTTGTAATTCCAGAGCCACCCACAAACTATCTAAAAAACAGTTTTCAACTATAACTATGAGGTGCTTTGGAAAAGCCCTCCAGTCGAGTTAAGTCAAGCATTAATATGGCAATAATATTTACTAGTTGAGAAAAATAAATTGCTATGCGAGAAAAAGTTTTTGTTTGGCAAGAAAAAAAATTTACTTGTTCAGTTTTTAGTATCATGATTGAGAAAAAGAATCGCTATTTGAGAAATCTTGTGCAGTGGTCAAAAATCAACATTATGAACGGGAAATAATGTTAACTTTGCAAGTTTTAAAATAATTATGTAGATCAAAAAATATGTTTCATAACAGGAAATGAAAAAAGAAATCTTTACTGATGAGAAAAAAATAACCGGTTGAGTTTCGTCCCAGGACATTAAACGAATCAGCGTATAAAATCGCCTAGTGTGTCCCCAGCTTAACTGTTAAATGGCCAAGTTTCTGGTATTGATGTGTTTGAAAAATGACGAAAAGTGAAAAACAAAATTAAAAGAATCTTACTTTGGACCCTGTAGGGGCCTTGTAGAATACAAATATTTTGATTTTAAAGCTACAAGAGTACCCTCGCATTCAGTGACTTTACATTTAGTGATTTCGCATTTAGACGTCTTGCAATTAGTGATTTCGTTTCATTTTGCAACTAATAGTAAGCCACCTGGTCAATCGATCCACTCATGACTCATAATTTGTCGATAATTTGTCAACCAAGATCAGCAACTTCGAAAAAAAACTTCATTTGTATGCTTTTCTCAACTAAAGCTAAATGTGAGTTCATCCGCTACACTCTTGACTGTGCAATTTAATAAGGCAATGAACTTCTGTTTATATATTCATGCTGGAGCGATGCGCGTCTACATACGAAGGGCTGCAGGACGTGAAATTCAATACTCTACATGTTCGACAGTCATCATAACAAATTATCAGTGCGTTAAGTCAAAAAAAGCACGGTGAGTTATTAATGACATTAACTATATGTTAACCCAGTTTTAGATGTATGTAACATTGTAACTGTCGGACAGGAAATACAAAAGTCAAAATACTTGGTATCCAACATTCAAGAAGAGAGGGAAAAAATGTTCAAAAATAAATAAACAAATCAATATGAAAAACAAAATGGACAGTGCAAAACAATAACATAATAAATATTACCTGCATATAGAACACCTTTGTTGGGTATGGCATATATTCCTTTCACTTTCAACTGTCAGACAGGAAATGCAAAATATTCCGTGTTCGACAATCAAGAAGAGAGAGGGAAAATCTTCAAAAATAAATTAATAAATCAGTCTAAAAAAACTTGGTTTTGTAATACTAGTTGCTACACTATGAATCATTAACTATACACAGACCTTATCCTAGCGCCTGTGGTCGGACATAGAGTATTTTTACATTTCCTATCCAATAGCTCCATTTGCCAAGTCAAAAGCGATTGTCACAGACATACATACACGTAAAAATCTGAATTTGTACTTACATGCACTATTTTCTGCAGAACTGTCCTTTCTTTTCAATTAATCAATTGCTACTGTGCACTGCGTTATGGCAACATGATTATAAGTAACATCATCAAACGATACCCATGACCCACAAAAAATTTGGCCTCAGTTGTCCCTTGATCTTAACGGACGCTACTCAATGAACCATTACATGGTTTTCGCTTAGCCGGCGGTAAAATATATGTTTCATTCGTGTCATTATCACATCATATGTCATTAATTTGGATCTCCCTTATAGTACTAAAGAACTAAGACGCTGAAAAATAATATTCTAATTTTTATTACATTGTTTTGCACTGCTGATTTCGTTTTATTTTATACTGATTTATTAATTTATTTTTGAAGATTTTTCCCCTCTCTTCTTGACTGTCTAATATGGAATATTTTGCATTTCCTGTCCGACAGTTGAAAGTGAAAGGAATATGCTACAAGCTGATTGCCATACCCAACAAAGGTGTTCTTTGCAGGTAATATTTATTTTATTATTGTTTTGCACTATCGATTTCGTTTTTCATACTGATTCATTTATTTTTGAAGACTTTTTCCCTCTCCTCTTGGTACGGATTTCTTTTCGATTGAAAGCTTACCTCTAGAGTGTTGTTTACTTGGATGTTAATACAATTGATATCATTCTCAGCTTATGCTGGTAATTGAGTGTTAGCCGAGGCCAAACCGAGTTGTTTGTGTGAAGAACTATCGAAGTATTGAAAACAACTTGTGGGTATGACCTCTACAAGCGTTTAAATCTTTGTTTTTCTAACCAGTGATAAGAAAAAAATTATTATCATCCGCAAGGCCAGTACTTGAATGAAAACGGATTAGCAGGCATGCAGTTCACCAAAGGTCAAAGTCGATTTTTCAATTGTAAACACTGTGTCAATGAAACAAACTGTGTAAACTCAATCTCTACATCTAACCAAAAAGTGGTGTGATTGAGAATTTTTTGAACCAGCAGTTTTCAAACACATTAATACCAGAAACTTGGCCATTTAACAGTTAAGCCAGGTCAGACTAGGCAATTTTATACAATGATTTGTTTAATGGCCTGGGACGAAAATAAACAGGTATTTTTTTTTCTCATCGGTAAAGAATTTTTTTTTTATTTCCGGTCAGGAAATATATTTCTCATCTACAATATTTTAAAACTCCCAAAGTTAACATTATTTCCTGTTCATGAGGTTGTTTTTCTACCACTGAACAAGATTTCTCAACCAGCAATTTTGTTTTCCTTAATCATAATACAGTACATAGATGTAGATCAATCAGTAAATTTTTTTTCTCGCCAAACAAAAAAATTTTTTCACGCATGGCAATTTAGAACTTTTTCTCAACTAGTAAAAGAAATTTCTCAACACTCATAAGTAATTTTTTATAATTTTGACATGTTTGGCTTGCCATACATGACATCAAGAGATTTCCGCGATATGATCAGCTTCAGATAAAATTTTTACGCTCAAAGTTCATTTCAAGTGCACATGGCGCGGCTCTCTAATTCTTTTGACTCGGATCACTCTTTGGCAATGAAACTTTAAATCAATGACGGAAATCGTTTCTTTACTCTATAGATTGTTACACCTATTATAGAATAGTTCACATTAATTCAAATTCGCGCTGCATTTAACAAAGGCTTGTGTTCAGCTAGAAGGAATCGAGAATCAGATGCTTACTAAGTCGCTACAATTTGTCCTGTGTTCTTATTGTTTTGAACTCAGTATTCGTAGGCAAACGCACCAGAATTTTTTAAATTAAAAAATGAACGCCAGCAGACGAACGCAGGATTTTTTTTAGAACGAACACAGAGCTTGTATTTTCTATTGCAGAGCTTGCATTGTTGAACGCAGGGATTTTTTTCGAATGCAGTCCTGCGTTCGTTTGAAATCAGTGAAACACAGGAGATCGCACTAAGATTTAAAAACAAATGCATAGAAGCAAACGCAGGGTTCATTTTTTCGAATGCAGTTGCGTTTTTTCTTTTGTTTTTAATTGCTCAAACGCGTTCGCGCACTCTTGAAAAGCAAGTCTTAAATTTCTTATTACCATCATATTCTAAACTTTTATTGTTTAATAGTTTTAAAATACAGACATACAATTTTTAATAATTTGTAGACCCCAAGGAATCTTTATAGTGTCTAAATAAAGGTAACTACAAATATTTCTACTTCAACTAAACTAATATTAAACCTTTCCCAAAAATTTCCAGTACTTACATCTTGTCGTTTCCGTAAGTTTTCATGCTCCTCAGCAACCTGGTTACCAAAGGGAATAAAAATAATTTTATCAAATATACTCTTAATTTTTTTTCCTCTCTTTCTTTAATTATTCATAAAGTTACACTAGTGTTATTACATTTCATGACATTATATTCATATTGAATTTCTATATAATTCAATTAGTTTACATAACATTACTGGAAAAAGTATCATTTCTTAATTGAAAAAATAATAAATAATTTCTTTACTGAGTCAGGCATTTTTCAATTATCTGCAAATTCCACTTGAATGACAGTTTTTTTGCATAAGTATTTTCTATTCCTTTTAACCTGATTTAACCTGATGTTTCAAATGCTTAAGAAATACTACAAACGTTATTGCTATTTTTTGCCACTTATAAGAATATATTATAAGGTATTTTGCTATTAGAATTGCCCAAAATATGTTCTTAATGTTCCAAGGCTCGAAATTGCGACCAATACGGTAGCCAATGCGACTAATTTTTTCTCCTTGGTGACTAAATATTGACGTAAAGTCGCCACTTTGGCGACCTGAATTTCGCATGATTCAGATGTACAATAAAGCACTAACGTTTATATAAACCTCTTATCTTGTCTTGCTTTGCGTTCGTCGTAAAAGAATGGGCCAAATCGCACAAGCAGAAAGTTTTTAGAGAAAAAAGTTCACCTGCTCCTGAAATCGTCACACCACAGCTTCCAGAGGATGTCTTTGCTTGGCAAGATAGTTTTTTGGAAGTATGTATTTTTTTTGTTTTCGTATTTTCGTATTTAAAATTTTCCAAGTGTGTCCCACACCATGATGAACAATTATACAAACTGGTGACTTAGAATTTGCATTTGACGACTACAGTTCTCCAGTTGGTCTCCAAAAAGCGACCTAACGATTTTTTCAATTTCGAGCCCTGTGTTCTCAACCCTTTCCAGGTTTCATAGTGCTACCCTTACCAAACCAAAACTATGGAACTTATATGGTACAACACGGTCCATATATGATCCATATATGGATTTGATA
>JAOBAT010086185.1:0-18456 GCA_026413305.1 Hydrozoanthus tunicans
CGGGGGGGGGGGAGGTTACAGGAAGTGGGATATTGAAGAACGGGAAGCGAGGTTTCAAAGGATGGGAGGCGGGATAATATTTAACTATTTAGCAACATCAAGATACGTTGCAAATACAGGGGGGGGGAGGGGAGGGGAGGCGGGAGATGCAGCAACATGAAGGTACGCGAGGCAGGATATAAGGTTACCGGAAGCGGGAGGTTCTGCTCCCCTGTCCCCTTGGAATAATCTGAGGTTTTATGAGTCAGGCAGTTAGTCTTGACCTGCGCATGCTTACCACTGCGTTGCTGGTATAAAAGCAGACAAAAGTTAAGAACATTCCGGACGCTTGCTTGTCACTAACAAAACAGCAACAAGCCTTGCCTTTTGATTTACCTTTTCTCCATCTTTAGTGTTTTGAACGTTTCTTGTACAAGCCACTTTGTACTTGCGCGTATTTAACACTTACATTTTTTCGACAATAAAAATGAAATTCCTTTTTCTGATTAAGTTTTGCTTCGACAGTTCAAGATCTGAAAGCTGTTTTTTAGATAAACTGTAATATCCTTTGTTGTCATTATATTTCTTCATTGCTTAATTTACTTTTGTTGTTGTTATCATTGTTGTAATTGTATCATCATCATCATCAATCTTTTGTTTTATTCTGCCCATGCAGAAAAATCCAGCGGTTGGAAGTGTAACGAGTACAAGTGTTACAACTACATACGGGAGCGAGTGGCCTGGCACGAGGCAAGGGAAAAGTGTCACGCAATGGCTGCTACGATGGTCACGATCTCGAGTTCTAGCGAGAACAGCTTCGTGGGTAAAATTATTAAGGCTAACATTTGGTTGGGTCTCAACGACAAGGCCGAAGCCGGTGAGCAGAGTCGACTGTTCTTTGCTTTTGAACTTTCATTAGTTTTTTTTTGCGTACGAAACAATTCTTATAACAAGAGAAATTGATGGGACAAACTGAGAGACTTTGAGGGCGTATATGTCGATCCCACTAAAGTTAGTTTTATTTTAAGGTCTGATCTGTTTTCCTAGACGTCTGCACAGAGCGCAACTTCTTTTGGAAGTCAACTTCACCGGTAAAACTTGCCCCCCCCCCCAAAAAAAAACGCTCTCCGCTATTATTTTCTTTTCATTCGGCCCTCACCACATCAGATTGAGGTTATTTCTTGATACGGACGTCTCGGAAAACCCCTTTCCGTTCGAAAGCCAGTCTATAAATAACTTAAAGTGGAATCTACGTATCCCAAGGCGCGGGCTCTGTCCCCCCATTTTCACTTACCTTATTATAAGAAATTAACAATGCACGTTGACATAGCGACGAAAATCAACGTTTCACTTAATTAACGTGAATTTTAAGAAAATTAGGTTTACATGCATTAAATATACGCGAATTTTTACGACAAGCTTTATTTACTTCGAATTCTTCAAACTTGCGATTTACATCTCTGCACTTAGTAGAAGTAACCGTGGATTGGGACAACGAAGGATCATTGGAAATTTTAAAAAGAGAATGGAAGAAGTGAGCTTCCAACTTAAGAGACAGAGGAATATCAAGACCAGTTAAAAGACATTTTGAAGTTGATTTTGCCAAGCGAAGATGTCTTGTCCGATAGTGACTCTGAGGAGCCTATAGAGGAGTCGTGAGATTTTGATTTTTCTAATATGAAAAAAAGATGTTTTAAATTGACAATGTTGTTCAAAAATGGCATAAAATTTACATCAATATTTATTAAGATACATTTAATTAAAGCGATTTGCCCAAAATTGCGTTAATAAAGTGCATTGTTAATTTCCTATAATAAGGTATATATAACGAATTAAATGTCAGGGAGCTATAAAATCTCTATGGCTAGTTTTTGATATCGAATTCTTAGTTTCGATTTAAAAATGTTAAGCTTTATTTTAAGACATGATCGATGTTTAGTATTAGATAGATTTAGCAAAAACAATGCAGCGACAACGCGACTTTTGTTACATGCGCGCGCATAGCTCGAAACCTAAGAAGAAGACGTCACGTTGTGAACGCAACGCGAAAACATCAAATTCCCGTCATGAAACACCACACGACTTGACATCGCAACGTCTCAGGATCTTGAGCTGTGTGCGCGCATATAAACAGAAGTCTCGTTGCCCTCGCGTTGTCTTTGCTAAATCTATTTACGGCTTGCTGACATATCATCTTTCCTAAAAGGAATTTATGTCTGGAATGACATTGGGGTAGACGAGCTTAGTAACCGAGCCACCTACTTTAACTGGGACCAAGGGGAACCTAATGATAAGCACTACGATCCATTTCTGGCCGAGCGGTGTACAGGCGAGGACTGCGTTCAGATAAAACAGTGGAACAATGTGGTCACGTGGTGCGATCTTGGTTGCTCCAGCCAGATTCCGTTTATTTGTAAAAGGACTTTAGGTAAACGTTAACATGGAAGAAAAAATTTAGGGTACTTTATTCATGAAAAAAAAACTGGTTGTGGAAATATCTAACCGTTTGTTGCTTCATGAGAACTTACTTAAAAGAGGTTGATTCCCGTATCCCTATACCCCCCTCTCCTCCCTCACCGGTTCCTTCATCTCTACACACTGGGTTGGCGAATTTGCTTTTCTTCTTGTTTTGTTTTCGTATTAGCTGTGGTGTGTTTTTCGCCCTTTTTCATCCTTTACTAACCGTTACCCCATTCCGTATACCATACTTTACCAGGTATCTTATCCCGTATACTCTACATAACCCGGTACCTTATCCTGTATACTAAACATTACAAGGTACCTCATCCCGTATACTTTACATTACCCGGAATCTTAAAATTTTATCCTGTATGCTAAACATTATTAGGAACCTCATCCCGTATAATATGCATTACCCAGTACCTTATCCTGTATACCATAAATTACCCGGTACCGCATCCCGTATACTATACATTATCCGGTACCCTATCCAGGTACTAAACATTACCCGGTACCCCATCCCGTAAATTATTTACCCGGTATCTATCCTGTATACTATACATTGCCTTGTACCCCATCCGGTATACTATACGTTTACTGGTACCCCATCTCGTATACTACATACACCTGGTACTGCATCCCGTATATTATACATTACCAGAGACCGCATCCCGTATAAGATCCATTCACAGGTACCACATCCCATACACTAAGCATTACCAAGTACCTCAAAAATATTTTGTTAAAATTTTTTTTCTGAGTGCTTCAGCAATGTAAAAATATTTACCATGCTAATAAAGCCGTCATACTACTATACTACTACATCCGGACTATACATAAGTGTACAGATATGCCTTTTTGTCAACAGACGTGCATCTGAGTTTCGCGGCGTGGATAGCGATATCGATGGGATCCGGGCTAGTAATTAGCATTGTTATCGCCCGAGTGTACATGACGGCCAAATCAACCAAAGGACGAGCGGAAGTCAAGAGCGTGTTAAAAGAAGCAAACCGTAGAATATCTACGTAGATAAGCAACTGCTTGCAGGTCGCTTTCTTCTCAATTACGTACAGTTTAAAGTCCCTAACAAGCTTATTATTTTAAAGTGCTTGTGAAGTGAAAAATTGTATTACTTCAGTGGATAGACCTTGCTAAATGAGGAATAATGGTGAAAAAAAATTTGCCAAAATCATTCCTGGTTCTCGAGATATCAACGTTTAAAAATTGTATCTGATGACGTCACGAGCGGTTCCGACAATTCCTGCATTTTTCTAAAATCTGCTGCCAATCCGTAAAATTTGGGTGGGTTTGAGCCAGACTTGGACTGATGATCCGTCTGCCTCGGATACATCAATAATCCAACTTTAGCTAAAATACACCCAAGTGTTACGGTTGGCAGCAGATGTTGAAAAAATGCAAATTTGTTGGAACCACTCGTGACGTCATCAGATGCAATTTTTAAACGTAAATATCAAAGACTTTTTTCACCGTTTTTCCTCATTAAGCAGGGTCTTTCCACTGAAGTAATAAAATGTTTCACTTCATATACACTTTAAGTTCCAGATGAAAAGTAGAACCCTTTAATAACATTAATTTTTGAAAACAAAACCTTTTCTCGCCGTTCCTGTTACATTTTTTAGACTTAAAGCGTGCAATGATGACGTAGCAGGAGGCATATGACGTAGCATGAGGCATGAAGCAGAGACAATCTTTTTGATCTCCAAAAATTCAATTTTGGCTACAATAGTCACATTGTTACAACTTTAGTCAATGAATTATTCCCTTGAAATTTTTTGAAATAAAAATGTTGTTACATCTCTTAACAGAGTGAATTTTTTTAAACAAAAACCACATAACTCACTGCTGCTACATCGCAGGCTACCAGTCTCCGGCCTGCTCGGTCAAAATTTACAT
This sequence comes from Hydrozoanthus tunicans, assembly GCA_026413305.1. Lineage (NCBI taxonomy): Eukaryota > Metazoa > Cnidaria > Anthozoa > Zoantharia > Hydrozoanthidae > Hydrozoanthus > Hydrozoanthus tunicans. The sequence continues at coordinate 4,354 of JAOBAT010086185.1, forward strand.
TCCAATCTTTTTTTGGTTAAAAAGCAGACTTAGACGTGGAAGTTTTCTTTGGTTATTCAAATTTTTAGTTCACAGATGACAACAGTACGTTTTAATCTAAAAAGTAAAAAATTAAGCTTAATAGGGACTTTAATGCGCACAGCTAGCAATTCATCCGTGCACTTTAGAACAATCTGCACAAAATGCGAATACGTTTTTTAGAAAGACAGCAGTGTATATTTGAATATTTTGTATACTAAGTTACAAGATCAGTAGAGGTTAACACATATCTGATCTTTTATCTGGTGTACACTTTTTTTTTATAAGAACCTTCTTTATAAAAACGCCAGGCTGAAAATCGGCCAAATTTAAGCCGGAACATGCTTAGAGCCCACCCGGGACTGGGGAAAGGCCGAGAATTTGATTTTTTTACATTATGTTACAAAACCATGGATTCGTTCATTTCTTCGTCAGCTTTATGCTCCAAAAACGTTTGCGCTTGAGAAAGAAAGAAAATGAGTGCACGCTTTTTTGTAGAAGAACCAGTAACTTTCCGAGTCTCGTTCCAAATACGTTTGATTATATATTAAGGTACTATTGAAGCCCTTTTTCATTAGTACTTTTATAACTCTAAAGGCTTTTCCAACACTTCTCAGTATTTAACTGTAAATAGATAAAGTGCTTACTTGACCATTTTAAGCCCGTGCTTTTTAGTATTTATTGGTATTTAATGATTCTAGACTGAACATAAACCATACACAAGAATAACTTATATGAGTAACAAAGCCGAGTACGGTTATGTCTAGTAATATTTCAGTATGATTTCACAGATATATAATCCCTAGAACTTCTCTCTTAGTGTCTGGAACATCCTTAATTTTTTAAATTGTCACTTAGAGTAAACAAACCCTGATTGTAATTTGCTATTAAACCGAGAAACTCTCCACTTTAACAGCTAACAGTTTCGGGATTCTTTTGACAACATTTATTTGCAAATAGTACGATAAAAAGTAAACAAATTTATAAAATATATCATAAACAATATGGTTGCAAATCGTTCTGTCTTTGTCACTGGATTGGTGCAAACTTTACGAGCCTCCTCGAACGATGGGTTGTGCCAGCTCTGTAAGCCGGTCGCTGCACCTCGCTCTTTGCGCCGCCTTACTTACTTCAAACGCGTTCACCTTCGGGAGGTTGCTCCCGACCTGCCTTACTGCAGGTTGCGCGAGCTCATCCAGCCGCTTGGTTGCTTTTGTTTTGATGGCTGCCCTGAAAAACCATCACAAATAGTTTCTATAGTAACCTTGTTATTTAACCTTATTCTGCTGAAAACGGTTTCAGCAAAAAGTCTAAGTGCTTTTTAAACTTTAAAACCTCTGCTTGAAAACCTACCAAGGGACCATTCCTTTTCTTTGTCTTTACAAATAGATTCTGAATATGTCCATTGCTTCGGCGGGAACCCAAGAAAAAGGGCACAAGAAGCGGGATATCAGAGATTGGGAGGCGCGCGCTACATTTACAGTGGGATATATTGTAAATACAGGGGAGGGGGGGGCGGGAGGTACAAGACCATGAAGGTACCGAAGGCAAGATACAAGGATCAGGAAGCAGTAAGTTGTTCTGCTACACCCTACCCCCTAGAAATGTCTCTCAATCACTGAGATTGTGAACGTTGCCAATGCCTATAACCAAAAAAATGTTAAGTGGTGATACGATTTTAACATACAAACCTGGAAACTTGCCAGATCTCCCAGTCAATCTTATCCGGCATCCAACCAACCGGGACTTGTTTCGGGTTCGCCAACTCGGTCACTCGTTCCGAGGGCTTGGCTTTCAAAGCTCCCTTCTTAACCGACCATTCTCTCTCCGTAATCACTGGTAAATTTTTAGGGTTTGCCAAAACCTCCAGTCTGTCAGAAGCCGAGGCGCGTTTAGCCGCTTTACTGATTACAGTTTGAACTGGCTTCCCCGGGATGTACAATGGATGGGTCTTTTTCGGCTTGCTCAAATCCGCTAAGCGATCGCTTGGGTCCTGATTTAAAGCGGCGCGTTTCACATTCCAAACGGGAGACGATCGACCGATTGAGTATTCGTGAAAAACGTTATGCTGTTTCCTGAGAAGGGGAGTAACAAAGTTTTTTCTTTCCACAGTACTTGAAATTTTAGTTTAAAGTAAAATAGTGTTTGTTTGGTGTTCCAAGATATCAAATAAGACGAACTTTTTGTCGCTAAACGCATAAAGTGTCCTCATATTTGTGTCTATTCCATGAGTATTTGACAGAAAAGAGCAATATAGTACAACATCAATTATTTAGATTTTGACCTTATTCAGTCAAATACAAAGACAACAAAATGTATATTGTAACCTTCATAAATATATGCAAGCACAACGCGCGTTCTGATTGGGTGGAATAGAAAAACTCGCCCAACGTGTTTTGTTGAGTTACTGAATTCGAAATACGCAAGGAGTTTTAAGTACAAGAAAGAAGTGGCGGGAAACATATGCCTCTCCAAAGCGCTTCTTAGTTATGCTTTTAATTATATTTGAACAATTACAGACATAAACTGTACGTGCTGCTGAAATTAAAAAATAACAAACTTACAAAAAGAGTAGCACAGAATCAGTGACTTTTTAAGGTCAGCTGGAAGCTTCGCCTTAGGAAATTTAAAAGTCAGTTGGGACGACTATCTCCAATCTGTTCTTGGAACTTTAAACTCCACCAAAAGATTGCAGATAGTCATCCCGACTTTTGAATAATTGGTAGGCGTCGCCAGGGTTTTTTTTGGAGACACTTATACTTTAAAAGCAAAACAAACATTGAGAAGCAGGCTGCTAATCTATAAGTAAAGACAGATCTTTTGTTCGACAAAAGATTGAACTGAACTGATGACAGCGGCGGCAAAGACCGTAGGTTTTTTTTGTCTTAGGCTTTTGACAAGTTGGACTTCGAAATCCAACTTCTGACATCTCTGTTGATAATGTTTGAAATTAATAAATTAAACAATAATTAAAACTAAAAGTAACTATGGAAGGGAACACTTAACGGTTTTGAAAGAATTTTAGATTTTTTAACTGACTTTTTACCGTTTATTATAACTCAGTCTCTAAGCCAGTTTTATGAGTGCAACGAGTTTGCAAATGTTCTTTGGACAGAAAGAGAAAAAATTATTAAAAGTTCATTTGCACGCTTCGCTATTAAGATTTAGTGTCAACAAGCTCTTCTAGTGTTTGTTTTAGCAAATGTTTGAGAGCATTTGTTTGCAATTGCAATACAATAACAACAGTTGATAACAATAGACAATTCAACTTCTAGAAACTGAGTATTCTCAAGGGATTTTTGTTCCGTTGTCCTACTTAATTCACTTAAGGTCGACGCCAAGACGGGGTGTTTTGCCGGTGTAGGTCTTGGAGAAGTTACTCTGACAGACTGCACTGAGAACCAAGTTTTTCCTTGAGTGATGTTACAAGTGTAAATCGCGAACCATTTTTTTATTTTATTAAACGTAAGCAACTTGCAGCAGGATACACAGCCTGTTATTTAACAGTTTACTTAATTGTATTGTCTGAAGATAACCATTATTTCTCTTTAAGTTTTACTAAGATACATAAAATAATATTAAAATTATCAAAAAATTATCAATAATCAGCAACTCAAAATCAATTTATCACAACAACACTAGAAACGTACAACCTATATGGTCGAAATACCGAGATGCAAACCCCAAATCTAGTCTTTAAGAGTTTACAGTTCAAAATCACCCATTCACAACATTAATGGCCCGCCGGGATCCATGCACAATCTAGACTAAACTCCCGCATTTTGATTCTTGCCCATTCCACACTGGCGCACACCTCACTGATTTTATAAAGATCTAGAGATATAAAACATTTCATTTAAACTCAAACGGTTCGAGAACCTATACAAACAGGTTTAAGCATGAGCTCTTTCTGGTCCCGTTCAGATGAGTTTATACTATAACAACGAATAAATCAATTATCGAATTTGGATCGGAATAACTTGGATCGGCCCATGAGAAATTTGACGTTTAAACCGGGCCTAAATTATAGGAAAACAAACTGACTCCAATAAACTGTTTCAGTACGTACCCACAAAAAAGTCACATAAATCCAGTTTTTGGAGCTCGTAAAGTTTAACATCAGATGTATTCTTTGAATCAAAAATTGTTTATTTGCTCGAAAGCAATCGTCATTTAAAAAAAAAACATGCTTGTTCTCAATTTGTGAGCCTCAATTGACAATTGTCTATAATTGGTTAGGCAGATAGAAAGATTGCTTCTCTCGGCTTCTGTGTATGTGACATTATTTTTTGGGCGAGCAAATGTATTGTAAAGTCAAACAAAATATTTGTCTACTGATTTACGGCAAAGTTTTGTTAGAAAGACCGCGCATAAGAATATGACAAATTTTATTTGTTTTGTTACTCCAGTGAAGAAAAAGGTTTCAAATAATTAATAAAAACAGAACCTAGATTTGTTCAACACTTACTTGTAAGCCGGCGTCTTAACTTCGTCAAAGACACTAGTTCTTGTCGATCCGAGTTCTGGGACAGTTTGCACAAAATGCTGGGCATTTTCGACCGCCAGATCGTAACAATAAGCGTAGTGAGGATGTGATGTTACAACGACTTTTTCATTCATTGCTGTTCGATATTTTAAAAAAGTTATATCATGTTTTCATTCAAGTGTTGCTCTCCAATGAAAAAAAATAAAACAAATTAGCAGGGGTCGCGTGCATTTCAAAACAATTGAGCAAGTCACGTTTCCATAACAACAAGACCATTGTATAACGCTGGCATGGTGAATTCGCGGGCTCGCCTAGTCTGTATGCACGGCTACAGAACTATATCCTTTTAAGAAAAAACTTAAAAAAATTAACTTTTAAAAATAACTATATAGCCTCAATAGTTTTTTTTGTGAGTGCCTACATTTTCTTTTATGGCAAAATGTTGTAGGGTTTTGAACCGAGTTACAATCTCTTGGATAAATTGTCGAGTACGCTCTTTGTTTTTTTTTATAAAAACGTCGAATTTTTCCACTGAGACTGAACTTCTTAAATATTTTCGGGATGTTGCTAAACTAGTTCTTAAAATATTTGATTTTAGAAAATATAAAAAATCATTAACCGCATGTGGTACATTTGTGTAGAAAGAAGTAGTAGCTGGTATTGACTTTCTTGCTAGTTTGTAGTTATACGTGTAAGAATTAACTGCGATTTGGTAAATGAACTGAAACAGTTGATGTAAAATTGTTATCTGCGAACTTTAGTCAAGAAGCCCACCTAAAAGCGTTTTTTTAATAACACTGTATAAATTATTTTCAACAAGTTATCATTATAAATAAACGATCTTCACCTTTTCTCAGCTTGAGCATGTTCTTAAGAGTGTGTATGCATTTTTATAATACCACCAAGCTTTCTCTCTTTCTCTCTTTTTGTTCATTTTTTGTTCACCCTGCATATATTACTGTACCCACTGTATGTATTCCACCAACTCTGTAATTATTATTATTACTCTGATGATGGCATGAGAGTTGACGAAATATAACTTCTAACTTTTAAAGATCTGGTTACCAGTTATCTGAATACAGATGCACATCGGCCTTTCGTTCTTACTTATTTGCTGAAATTGTCAGCTGGAAAAGGTTTCTCTCACTGTTCCTATTGTTATTCTAAAAAAAACTATTATTATTATTATTATTATTATTATTATTATTATTATTATTATTGTTGTTATTTATAATGATACTGCTAGCAATTAACCGTAAACCTACGCCTTTCAGGTTAAGCACATGTTTCTTTATCTACCGTATATTGCTATTTTTCATTACTATTTTTAACATTGCTACAATTACTAAGAAATTGTTAAGAAGTATAAAATCGTGCTACTATTATTATCATGATTGTATTTTTGCTATTATTATCTATTGAACTCAAATTTAGATGTTCGTTGTTTGAGTATATTCAGCGTGGCGTTTCGATTCTACATATTAGGAATTGACAGTGCAATGGTGGCCATGGGTTGTGAATTTCGAAGCATCTCTTGTCAGATCGCAGGAATCACGTACGACCTTTGGTCAAAAACAAACAGCAAAGGCTAAGAGGTCCTTGATATAAGTTCCGCATACCTTTGAAATGGCTTTATGCATTTACCCATTGCACTAATAAAATCCGGTTATCAAATATCAAGTATCTATCAAACAAAAATGTATCGATGTTTTATTACCAGAAAAATGATTACTTATGATGTATATTCTTGAAATTGCTCAAGCTTAGCTTTATCAGTTAAAATTACGACTACACGGTAGTATAGGGTTGGTATAACGGACTGTTATACGCATACTGGGTCCTAGTTATGCGCTGTGTCTACCGTTAGCTGTTATATTATGTTAAGTTCCGCTTTGTCCGAACAAGAAACTACTTTAACAGATGCTGTATAACAATTAAGTGAATTTGATGTATCTGCGTCACTGATAGAAGAGCAAAGATAAAGCAGAACTTAAAAGGTAATGAAGAGTAGCAATTGAATACGGTTCGTTATTACCTTATGATACTAACTGGTATTGCACCCGATCACGGGTCTGGCATGGGTATTCACCACATCTTGACACAATACTGAGATATATCAATAATAAAGCTTGCAATATTCGAAAGAGCACTCCAGGATCGAGTTTCATTCATAGCGCAGATTCTTTTTTCCTTTCATAGTCGGGAAGAGCGGTTGAACAAACCACGAAATGGCATCTTGTTTTTGAAAGTTGTATTTTAAAACTTCTATATGAGATAGTAATTGTAGAACCAGTAGAATTAGGGTTCATATGTGCTACTGAACCTTCTCAGAAATTAAAACAAAATGTTTCTACCCAATATATCGATTCAAGAACGCGTTCATGCTAACAGTTCTCTTCCATTATGTTCAGCAACACATGCATAACCGGTACTGTTTGTAGCATTGCATAGATTTATCTACCTTTTAGCACGCCGTATATTTAGAAAAACAGTAAAATAATTCATATAATTTTATATTTTTCATTTGTAATATTTAATTCAGGAATGCGGTTTTGAATTTGCTAAATTTAGCCTTGGCTGGCCAATGTTCGTAAGTATCATTTTAGCTTCTATCCTATTATATCGCCGGATAAACCCTATTAATGTGGTATTTCAAGTAAGTTGAGGCCTTTTCGAATCAATACAATGTTTGCTGCCATGTCATTTGTGGAATGTTTTAGTCCTTGAAATTCAAGGGTCCTAGGACGAATGTCCATGTGCTACCTGTCTTCTTTGGTATTACTATTATTATTAATATCATTATTATTACTACTATTATTAGTAGTAGTAGTAGTACTGTTCTTATTCTTTATTTCTTATTATATCTTGTTTTAGTGATGATCGCCAATTTCATTATCCGTGGTTCTTTATTCTCAAATGTTGATAAGTTGAAACATATCCGAAAACCCTAGTCTACGCATGCGCATAGCCGCTCTTTTGACTATAGTATAGTTGGCTGAGCGGAGACTGGCGTCTACTGCACGTGCACGCAGGCGAGAATTTGGTAAACAGACCTGTCACGCACTATGTTATGACAACAAACAAACGTACGTACACGTACACACCTTTCGCTTTGTAATGACATCATAATGCCAGCCTGGCATCTTGCCTGTTGTCAGGGCCCCGCCAATTTTCTTCGCCTAATTATTAAGACCAGAAGGAGAATACCGCAGCATATTAAAATTAAGATATATGTTGCTGCGTTACCGTAATATTGTTCTTAAGTCGGTTGAATGAAAGTTTTTGAAAGCAGTAGACATTCACTCAAGGGTGATCTCACGTCACGATTGTGGTAAACGATTATACCACGATATTTTGGTTGTATACTGTTAGTCTTCAGGCTAAAGTTTAATTTGCGCAACACTTTCTTTCATATCCCGTATAGTAATACAACGCACCGTCCAATATTTAAGTTCAATATTCAATGGGTTGTGCATTTCACAAATATAAGCAACGAATCTTTCTCTGTTTCTCAGTTCCGCGCTCCAATTTAGTGCATATAGAACCGCTATTTGTGTCTGTCCACCTCTTTCTGTCTGTTGCTACTCTCTCTCTGCTTTTGCTCATGTTTTAAGACCTACTTCACGTCTCTCTCTTTCAACTGTTCTTCTTCATATTTCTCTCGATCGACCTCTCTTCCGTTTCCTATCTGGTGCCCATGTTAACGTAGTTCTTTTAATAACACTAAAATCTGGTTTTATTCTCGATACATGCTCGATCCATCCCCAACTTCGTGTTTCTACTTGCTTTTTTATTTTCTCTGATCTTGTTTCCTTTCTAATTAACTGACGCATTTGTTACTTTCATAAACAAATATGAAATACTCGTTTAGAAACATTAATTTCCTTAATGCACAAACTCTATCCGGTAGCAATCACTACGTCCTAAAACCCGCAGTCGCACTGGAGCGTTTTTGCAACGAAGACAAGTGCTGATCCCCAGTTGGAAAAACCACAGTCAGTGATGAATACAAAACTGCGCTTAAAATTACATATCTACAGGTACTAGGTTGTTCATTTTGGGCTATTCAAACATACGTCGAAACTTTGTAACTGTGTCATAATTCAATCAACGTGGTTTATTTGATGGCCGAACGTTTTATAGATTTCTTTTTCTGTCTCCAATAAAACAAACTAAAAGAGAATGGATTAGTATAGTAAAAAATATTTGGTTTCTTGTTTTATTTATCATCTCTCCTACTAACAAATTATTCAGTCTTTAATTTATTAGAAGCTAGGTGAACGGAATGAAGTTGTGTACGTAAATAACCCGAAAATAAGCTATGTAGGGCCACAACATCACTGACCCACAGAAATGCTTTATTTAGAACTCCCTAGCAAAGCAAGTTCTAAATGAAAAGCTGAAGTAAAATAAATCAAATATAGATCATGATTTCGTAATAAACGATATCCCTGAAAAACAAATGAACCTAGATACGCCTTCCGGCCTTAGTTAAGGAACACCTCGTTTGTGTTCCGGTCAGTCGGACCACGAGTATCATATCGTGCGTATACTCGGCCACTGATTCACCTAATGCCCAGCTGTAACGTAAAACTAGTCTATCAAGGACCCTGTTTGAATTGAATTCGAACTGAATGATTTTCGGCTCGCCACAGCTCTAACGAGCTTGCTCTAGCTTCGTGAGGTTCAGTGGACCTCAAAAAAAGTCGAATCAAGATGATGAATAGGTCATAATTAGTACAATCCAAGTTCTTTGCATTCTAAAAATATTCTGAATGATGGAGTTGTATCGCATGCATTAGGCTTTTTTATTATATGACATACTTAAATTTGTTGACTAGCTATGCTCGTCCTGAACACGATACTGAAAACTTTCTATTTCTCGCCGGATCAAACTAACACCTGAGATCAAAGACGTTTAATAAGAAAAACTGCTAGAGTACCCTAACGAGCCTTGTTTAATTTAGCTATAGTTCCAACCAATTCGGCTTGTAACGCTGTCGCCTAGTGACCCTAGTCAGTCGGTTCGTCAGGAAGACACTTTTTGTCGAGCGTTTCTTCCTTTAGTTTTCCACGGGCTGAAATTCTTTGCGAGTCTCAATCGAAATAAATCCAGCCTGTCAATTTCGCAAATAATTTGTCAATATGATAATTTTGTTTTCGATACGGTCTGTAAAAGCTGCTTTGACTTCTCAACAAGGTTCCGTTACATTTGATTTTTAACTCAATATTCAGGTTCGACGGTTGCCTTTGCGTTGAATTAACTTATCCCACATCTTTCTACGCGCACTTAAAGAGATTGCTAGGAAAATTTGGTGGAATGAAAAAGCGTTGCAAAGCACTCAATTCCAGGAAAAAAACAATTCATTGAAACTGTCGGATATGATTGAATTAAAACCTTGGTTTCGGGCCCTAGTTGCCCTGGAGTTCAAGTTGTGTTTCATTCGCCCACGCAACACAATTCACGCTATCAGTATCACACGCATACTCCCAGTCACGAGGATTAATTCGTGGGCACCATCAATTTAGCTAGGGTGTGTACATGTTGTGTGGACAGAAATTCACAGAAATCTTCTAACGATCCAATTCAAATTCACAGAAATCTAGTCTTAAAAAAGAAAGACAAGTTCTGTCCGTATAAGAGTCGATACAGCATGGAAAAAACGATTCGCCAACTAAAAAGTCTATAAATAAAATATAAAGATATCAAAATGATGCAATGTCTTACTGAAAGCGAGAAACCATTATTCAAAAAATAAATGCACACAAAAGCTACAAAAAGAAGAACCAAGAAAATTTTAAAATACTGAATCTTGTCGGTCGAGTTCTACCATCGGCCATGCGTGCTTTAAAACTGTGTGCAAAGAGAAACAGTAAGGCCTTTTGATCAGCTAAAAAGAAAAAAGTTTATAAAATGTTCCTCAAAAACCTTTCCTTTTTATACCTCAGGATAAATTAGGAAGTACTTGTTTTGTCACCAACTGAAGAACGTTTACCTTTAATGTGAAACAAAAACGGAATCCGCCATCTTGTTTGCATGTGAATTTTTAATTATAGATTTCCATTGTGAAAACAAACCGCAAGTTTCTGCAATCCATGTGTTTGAAGGGTGATAAATTTAAGAACTGCTAAACTAGATCGAGTTATCAGAATGGTCTTATCTTTAATAACGTATAAAGAAGCTCTTCAGAACAGATAAAATAAGTTGTTTTGTGAAACAATTCATATTTGCGTACTTCCGGTGGTGCATTCGACCGTGAGGCGTGACAGGCAATTCTGAGAAATGTTTTACGTCGAAAGATTCTCGGAAAAAAGTGTTTATGTAGTAGTGTTGCTCTCAAACAGACCACAACTCGTATTTCGTTCATTTTACGTAGAACAGGAAGAAATTTGTAATCTATTTATAGCTTCGAGTGTCACAAGAAAAAAGAATCTATCTTATGATGCCATTCGGGGGCTCCCCTAGCCTTATTATGAACTGTTTAAATATCGCCGGAACCGAGGAATCTCCAAAATTCTTTGAGTTTCGCAAGAGGTGTTATAGAATGACTCAAGCCGGTAGATTTGACGGTATATACACAGCATCGCAAGACAGAATGGATGCGATAAGCTCTTCGGAATATGCAAATATAAACTTGCAAGTAAGTTTTATTTTCTCCCCCAGTCGAAATAGTTGAGGCAGTGGGCTCTTTTTTAACGCCTGTCTTGCACGGCTGTGATGTAGAATCAGAGACAAGTTCTATTTGGCCATTTCTAATACAAGGATTGCACTGTGTTGCAATGCAGGACTTCCAACAACTCTCGATATTGGTAGTGTTGTTGTTTGTTGTAGAAGGGAAAATGAAGCTACTGCCAACCAATGCAGTTGTGGCGGGAACACAGCTTTGTAAACTCAAACTCCTGAATGATAATGGCGGGAAAGTTCCCGTCCCTAGGCTGACATTTTCCCGCCACCATTCCCGCTTCTATATGGTAATGCCAGTGCACACATCAAAACCTTTGCAGTCGTAAACAAAGAATGAAATTTACTATTCAAACTTGTGAGCTTCTTTTAGCATTTCAGTATCCACAGAAACGTTTTGACATCCGGTTCTTTTCCAGTACCCGAGTCTGGAATTTGAATTTCTCCCTAACTTGCGTAACATCGTATAATTAGGATTTAAAAACATTTCACTTTTCGAACTGAAGTCGAGATGAACTGGGTTTAAGCCCCCTTAACATAATGGCATGGACTGAACGAATTTCACTTACGACTGTAAGTGCACGTGTGAAAACAGGCATACTAAGATTCCTAGAGAATGTTTTCCTCAACAAAGCACTTTCAACAGGTAGGTACAAATGACTGTAGAGTCGAGTTTAGGCAACATGACTTTCTCTTTATTTGTCGGCTCTATGCTATATCTTTTCTTTTCATCACCCAACTACACTGGAAGGCCCGCCGACCGTGATCGAGCTTTATACAGCCTAGAAAACTATAACTCAATTACTTCAGACTCAGTTTCTCAGCTAGAACTGAACCACATCCGAATTAAGCTTTTTGTCAATCTGTCAGTTAAGTGTTTTTGGAAGCAAGTGTGTTTTGCTTTGAAGCCTTTGGATTTTCAAATAAGTTTACTTTAAAATCGATTCCTTTACCTAACTTTCGACAATAACATCTCAATATGAAATGGTTTTAGTTTTGTCCATGCATGAGGGCTTTGAAAACTGAAAAATATCGAAAACATTAAATACAAAAACTGAGCAAATTTGGCAATTTTAGTTTCTTGTGTATCGTTTCACATAGCTTTGATTTTAAGTAGCAAAGTTTTATTTTAATTGTTTCATTTCTACTTGATCTGCTTTCAACCCCAGTCCTAGATCTCTTTGCTTTGATAATGAAAGGTGGGCCAGGCCAAAAGAATCTCTCGAACCGTATTTCTCAGACCAATATTGTCCCTGGTTTTCCCTGGTTTCATGTGTAAAAATTCAGGTTTTTTGTTGACATCTATTTTGATTTTCTGTCTTTCAGAACATCGACTTCCCTTTTTCATTACTCAGCTCGCATTACACTGAACCTGGTCTGTAGTCCTAGATCTCTTTGCTTTGATAATGAAAGGTGGGCCAGGCCAAAAGAATCTCTCGAACCGTATTTCTCAGACCAATATTGTCCCTGGTTTTCCCTGGTTTCATGTGTAAAAATTCAGGTTTTTTGTTGACATCTATTTTGATTTTCTGTCTTTCAGAACATCGACTTCCCTTTTTCATTACTCAGCTCGCATTACACTGAACCTGGTCTGTTAACAGAAGCCACCATGATGAACACTCAACCATTCGAGATCGAAACCCCCTCAAAAACCACAGAGACTACTGCCAAGACGAAAATAAGAAACTGTTTAGAAGAAAAGTACAAAGATGAAGGACTGCCTCGAATTGAAGAAAATCCCGTTCCTCCAAAACCACAGACAGTAAGTATTTGTGAAAGAAAGAATTGAAGTTTTAGTTTGTTTTCTGTCAAATCGTTTGAAGAAGAAACAAGTTCAAAGAATATATTAAGTTTAAGTTATAGTTTTTGAGCATAAAAGTTGAGCCTAATTATTAAAGTTTTTCATGTGGCACAAGCAGCAACAGAATCGTTCAGTTTTGTCTTATTTCCTAATGAATAATCGCATTTCAAAGCCTTGTACCAAAAAATCAAAAAAATAACAAGAGCTATTGTCTCTTCTTTTGGTACACGGTATGTTTCATTTGTTGAAACAATTCATCCTCTTTAACGTTAAAACCATTCACTATCTGTCATAAGAAGAGAGTGAAACAACTGAATAATATAGAACATTACCGGAAAGATGTATACATGCACACCTTAGTTAGCTAGGGAATTTTTTTCAGAAACACAAACAACGAAGACAGGAGTATAACTCATGAAAATGCTCAAAATTCTCCAGTAGAGGCGATGGAAACAAAACTGCCTTTCTTGCTGTTTTCAAATATGCCGGTTGATTTGTTATTTTGTCACTAATTATTGTTGAGCAATCAATAGTGAAATGATTCTATTTGTTGTTACTTATGTCTTCGTCACTGTGTATTTTTTTCACTTTCGGCGAACACCTGTTCTTACATGCTTCGGCTTCGCTTTCACTTTCGTAAGACAACTTCCACGTTCTATTCAAAACTCTTCTCAATATTCAGTTCCATTTTTGTTAATTCCCTTATTGAACTACTCTTTTGCAGCATTTGATACTAAATTATCTTGCTGCAAGAATTTCAACTAGTACTCGTGTTGGTAAAATCCCAACACTTCTCTATTTCGGACTCCTTTTTTTTTTTCTGCACCGGAAGTTTACAACTTTGTTGTCGCTTCCAGGTTCCACTCCTTCACTTTCGCTTTCGTAGCCTGGGTCGAATCTCACTGGTAACGTGATGTCGGTTCCGGTTGATTCGCAAACAATGGTTCGTAAAGTAGAAAGTTATGGAAACAAAATGAAATCTATTTTGTTATTTCAAATCATTGGCACCTTAGTATAATCATAGGAGTAAAGATTTTAAATTTTCAAAACATGATGACTGCATACAAGTTACACGAATGCTTTGTGAAATAATTATGATGACGGCAATCCCCCCCC
>JAOBAT010086196.1:0-35572 GCA_026413305.1 Hydrozoanthus tunicans
CTTAATTAATTGTTTCCAAGTAAAACTGAGTTTGTAAGAATCGTCTCTGTTAAAATTGTTAGGGTGTTTTTGAATTTTTAAGAAAAGTTAAATAAATGGAAATTAAAAAATAATGTCAGTGGTGTGATTGCATGTGACTGTGAAGTCCAAATGATGAGGCACAGTCAAATGCAAATCTCGCATGGAATCCCTTCTGTTATTGGGACAGAGGACGCAGCTCTGTGTCGACACTCACGCGCTGCTGCAAGCCGTTGTCAGTGGTCGTTTTCGAAGTTTCCAATAGCACTTCGAATCGTGGCTTGCCAGCCGGTTCTGTCCTCTGCTGCTGCTTCCAGTTCCTCGGGATGAACTCCTGCCCATTTAAGGTTGGTTTTTAAGTTGTCCTTGTATCTCTTCTTTGGGTGGCCCGATACCAACTCACCATAGAAAATCTGGCGTGGGATCAGAGTTTCATCCATCCGAATCACATGGCCAGTCCAGCGTATACATAATATATGCACATATAATATAATATTACACTATATATTAATAAATATATATTTTTATTATTGAAGATTAGGAAGGAAAATCCAGCATGGATTGGTCTAGATTTAGGGTCTAGCCAATAAGAAGCTATATTGAGTTTTTCCCATGTCTCTGTAAGTTGATCTTATTTCCCTGTGCACACTCACATTATCTGTTATTTGTTGCCCATGAGACCAGCCCACTAAGCTCTGCTGACCAAGAGGGATTACTAACTGCATCTCCAGCATTTTTTTGATCATTCCTAAAGAAACCACATTTTCTTATAAATAAGTTAAAAATAAAATATTAAAATTCCTCTTCTTCACAAACAAAAGAGCGGCAATCTTAATAAAGAGGTTCATTAAATTGAGAGATAAATTTTGAAAGAGGGGGCTTATTTAAAAAAAGGCTCTGGGTTCTAGAGAAGATGATGATAAAAACCTTGAACTCTTAATTGAGGAAACTTACTTTCAAAAGAAGGTGCTGGTTACAAATTCTTAACTATCAAGGGGGGGGGGGGGGTTATCCCAGCAATTTCATGCAGTGGTTTTTAAACTTTTTGGGGGAAATAAGAAAGATGGGGACCCTCACTCTATTTTTTGTCTTTTTAGGGGGATGCTAAGGGGCAAATTGAATACTAAGTACAGTTTGTACAAACTATGAAAAATTTCTCAAAAGTCATGGTACTTTACACAAAGTGGAATATTTAAGAAAATAATGGACTAACCCACAGTTTCCACATCATCCAAAACTACTGGGATTGTTTGATCCTTCCACTCAACTTGAAATTTAAGACTTCTAGGAGGGTGGCGCAGAGGCAATGATTGGCCAATAACCTGTGGTTGCGACACTGCTGCACAATCAAGCCTTTCTTCAGGTTCAGAATCGGGTATCACAACTTGCTCTGGCCTCCTGGTAAAAAATTGTTGTGGAAATTCATCATGATAAAGAACTATTTAAAACTTAATGAACAAATTGAAATGATATAAAATGATAAAGGCTAAAAATATTAAAGTTTCTAAACACTCACATGTTTTTTTTAGTCGAAAACATTTGATTGTTTAGAAACACATATATATTTAGCCTTTATCATTTTATATAACCTTTTAAAGCGATTTTAATGACAAATTAAAAAAAAAAGATGTACCAAGAGTATAAGTTAAAATGAAAAAAAATGAAGGGGGAAGAACGACTTCAAAATCTTCTCTTGCATACTTCTTCAACATTACAGTTGCAAACATCACTTGCAAAAGTTCTTTGACTCTTGGCCTTTTTGCCTACTCACTAAACAGCCAGATACACAGGCTATTGTACTTAGGTCCAAAATTGCGACTAGCTGGTCGCCCATGTGACTAAAAAAATATTTGAGTGTTGGTGCCCCAAATTTCAAGGCTAGTCGTCTGTTGTTAGCATGTTTTGAACTGGCGGTGAAGTAACTAGTTTGGGATAAAAAATTTTTGGCTGGTTTCCTTACGTTTTGTCAAGATTGTTGAAGTTTTTTTAGGTCCATTGAACTTAATTTAGGATAAAAATGAAAGTAATCATATATAACAATAAAACGGAAAACTAGAAAACAAAGAATAACTAAATCAGATGAAAAGTAAATTCTCCTAACCTAGTTCTACAAAAAGTGTAGGTCAAAGTTGGGAGAATTTGGTAACACATCCTTTTACACATTTAGGTCTGAACCTGCCATCACTTTTATCAAAAAACCTTTTTTTACTTTCTTCTTTTTATTTCCTGTCTTTATAATAATTATCCACTACATCAATAGGTGGAGAAATTCAAGGAGCATCCAAGGATAAATTGAGTTAAAGGTCTTCTTAATGACTCCTCCTAGAGTTCAAGGACTTTTCAATTCAAGACTGTGTATTTTTAAAATTTAAAGCCCTCAACTGTACATAGCTGGGACTGAAAAACTATTACAGAATTATAAAAAAAAATTGCAATTCATCTTCAACTAAAGGTTAGTGTTAGTTCTACACTAATTCTAAAGGTCCACGGTTTTGTCTTTTTTGATCAGTTACTCACGACATTTAAAATACTGACATCAATGTCCTGGTGTAACTTCCGTTGTATGCAATTTAATTAGCATATTTTACTGCCGACCAGTATTAATGTTCATTGAGCACTTACTGTACCACGAATAAGAAATACATAAAATCGGTTCAAAAACAATCCTCAATGCTGCCCAAAAACTTTAATATTCGCAGGTGTGAACAGATTAGTTGAACAAATAGCTTAGCTCGTATTTAGTTACACAACAAGCTCTATTTAATGTTTTAACAGTAAAAACACGCTAAAACATTTAAACTTTATGATGGGTATATACCAACTCAGTTTACTGTTAGTATTACCATATTATACATTCACAGTCTTTTAAGAAAATCAGGAATACGTTTTAAGTCGTGGTGGGAACTGCTTTAAAATAGGCAAGAAACGATATTTAAAACGATAAAAAAACGGCAATTATAAGCAATTCAGTTCAGGCTTTATTAAACGAACACAGCTCACCTTACGGGGGAATCGATTTGATCGGCGAGAACGGAATTCACACAAGCCTGTCAAACAGAAAACGTATATAAGAAGGTTCGTCTAAACAAACGCAACGGAAATTATAATCATACGACATGAAATGAAAAAACCACCGGGAACAAGGTTTGTTGCTCACCGTCAAGTCCCAGTTGTGATGGTCCAAAAGTGTAATACATTCATCGAGATTGTCTAACCCTGTAATACTCTGTAAAAAAATTCAAACTTTTAGTATGTTCTCAGAAATCAAAATCGTTAGTAGACAGGATACGAACCTGAAAATTCGCTAAAATCATTTCTCGATCACCATATTCAGCGGCCATCTTGAACTGTTTTTATCCAAATAAATTTGTTCGCGCATGCGTAGTTTAAGCGCGCTTAGTAATTCAATGACTCAACTCGTTCCAGGAATATTTTATATGGACTAATTTTTTTGTCGCCTTTTACATAATGCCCACTTCAGTTATGTTGACAGAACAGAAAGAAACAAATGTCCGGCATTCAAAGGTATCGGTGTTTGTAACGCCGTTTTTAACTCGTGACAAAACTATCGGCGTGCAGGAGATGATTGCGAGGGCACGCGCGAGCGGCGTTTGCCGGCGGGACTTTTCTGCGATTGTAGTAAGTACTTTAGACCAGTAACAGTTTACCTGATATTTGTAAAGAAATATAAGAGCGAATGAATGGATGGGTCCATGATCTAATGGAAAATATATTTCTCAATTAGTTTTTTTTTATTATTGTTATGAGAATAAATGTTTAGCAGAACTATTTTATACGAGTCTCAAACTTGTCTCAAATAACCCCTTCAGATTATGAACCTTGAGATTTTCAAGTGTTGAAAGTATCTCTGACGACTGGATGGATAGTTTCGTCACGAGAAGCGAAAACTTGTATTCTGGCGGGAACGGTCATGTAATGTTCTGTTTATTTTATAAATATATCGATGAAATTTCTACATGAAACACCACCGGCCCTGCGGCACGGCCTGAGCTGGAAGTTCTCTTGTAATTGGTTATTCGTACGCGTTAAATTAGTAACCATGGCGACACCATTATCTTCACACGTAAAAGATAAAAATAGTATTTTCAATTGCCGCGTGCGATGAAGGGATTGATTTTTATAATAAAAGGAAAACCCTGATGTGTCTTCATTATCCACAAAACTATCCTTATGTTTGTAAAAACTACCTCTTGATAACGTTGACAATTAGTTTTTACTCTTTGTCTTGGCTGTCACATGATAAGCATGCATGTGCAACACTCTTTATTTATACGTACACCTTCTGTCACCCAGGGATCCCATAACCATTACGCGCACATATTTACTTATCACCTTTCAGTTACTGGAATTCGAGCCTGTTTACAACAACAATACATTTATTTTGCACTTTGTGTTAAAGCTTTTTAGGTTTGTACAAAATGTGAAAAGTGAGTGAAAGTGTTGGCCACTAGTGATAACCATAAGGGCTAGTTGGAAACAGGTGGCTTTTACAAAAGAGAAAATATCTTGAGTACTAATGGTCCATAAGAATAAGGCTCGCACACTAGTTTAGAGTTCAGTACAGATTTAGCTCCTTCTTACCTGTAAGACCTCAATGCCTTGTTTATCATTGACTAGCGCGCATGAGGAAAACTATTCACATCTCCAGCAGGATCCCACACGAACTACGCTTGCATTCTTAGTTTTCATATGACTTTCATGCCAATAAAATACATTGAGTTTTTTAACAACCATTCAAGCATCAGATTTTTTTTCGAAGATCAACCAACGTACAGCCTCTCCATTTTTTGTGCACTACAGACTGCAAGGCAAAAAAACTGAAATGGCTATTCTGTTAAAAAAAGTTCAGTGCCAACTGACCAACTTCACTGATGAAGGTTGATGGTTTCAGTCGAAAAGTTTGTCTATGGCCACATTTTTTTTAAATCATTTTTTTGGAATTTTAAATCTTCTTTTATATTAAAATATATATATTAACCCTATTAAACTTGGGGAGGAGGGGAGGAAACAACCCGCAACAAAGTCAGTCACTCATAACTTTTAGACAACTGCAGCTATAGAAACTAAATTTAGTGACTTTTACTAAAATTTATCGGAAAGAAGATTGTTGGTTTCAAGCCTAATTAAGTTGACTTGTGTTGCTATGGCAACTATCGTTTTCAAGCCATGTTTTACCAAAAAAAGATAATTTCTAGTTTCAACGAGTTTTTCAGGCAGTTGTGTGTTGGTTGGCACCTAGTCTCATTTTTGGAAAGTAATTTCAGTTTGTTTTCCTGAAGTGCTAATCGATGTACAATAATTAGATGACGTCATCACTATTTCGCAATATATCGAAAAATTGCGGGTTGTTTCCTCCCTCAACGACCCCCCCCCCAGCCAGAGGAACCCAAAATTTAGGGTTAAAGTGTATAAATCTTCTTTCAAAAAACCTTTTTTCTTAGAATTAGGGGTATTCTTAGAAGTAAGCATGGAGAGCTAATGTAAAGTAAGGCTAGCAATGAATTATTGCGAAGAACAAACAGAGAGAACTAAGAAGCAAGCAGAAAAACATAATAAAACTGAACAAAGACACGAAACTCGTGGCAAAGCAACTACGAAGAAGGGAAGGCCATCAACCTGGAATGTAAGCCACCTGAGTTTGATAGAACAAATCCTTTCTTGGATGAGCTAAGGCCGGCTCTTGTTTCCTGTTTCTGTATATGCGTAGTGACACTCTTTGAACCTTAGTAACTCCTCCCCCTCCCCCCACCCCATTCCATCGTTGACAGGGCACTAATCCATCGCAGGCGAGCCCCTAGCAGAAGCTGGTATTAATTTACACAGCTGAGGTAAAGTGTCTTGCCCAAGGGCACACGGCTCGAATAAGTAACGACCCTAGGATATAAGTTACGAGTCGAACACACTTATAACCGCTGTGCAAATATTTGCCGGACATTTAGGGAAGAATTCAAAACAATGGTATTTTTAAGGAACCCAATTTTGTCGGGAGAGGTGGTGGGTGGCGGCACATAGCCCCTACCCCACCCCTCACCACTTTTTCAGAGCTTAATTTCTCAAAACCTGATTTAGGGGTATTGGTTTTTTATTGTATTATGGACTCCTCTCTTCACAAAGAAGGCGTTGGTGCAAGCACTTTATCCATATCTATTTTATTGAATATGATATTTGCTCCTGAAATTCAGCATTTTTGAAAAAAGGTGGTGGGTGGCGGCACATGATACCCCACCCCCTAAATTGGGTTCCTAGGAAGTACCATTGTTTTGACTTTTTCCCTTAAGAGATAGATTAACAACAAAAGACTCAACCTTAGCATTAATGAGGCCGTCTGTCATGATCAGTACTAGTATACTGTTTATGGTTATTAGCTAATGGCCATGTATGGGATCAGAGACTGACTCTTGACTGATGTAATGGTTGCAAGAGCTCTAGACGGTCTACCCAGCTCCCTGTGTTCACAGTATCACTTACCAACAGGAGACCTAAGCAATGAGAAAGGCAACGCCCACAACAGCGGTTTAGATAAAATAATTTCTGGTTTCTCTTTTCTACTTCGCAATGCTCACTAACTGTTTATTTTCTTTCACTTAATGATCTTCATTGTCCGCTGGACATCAGGTTATGTTGAAGAAGCTAAGCAACCATATACGCAATGAAAAGAAAGGAGGAGTCAGAGAATGGGTACTAGGAAACTCCCCCCCCCCCCAATAGAAATAGCTTAGTTGTATCTTTTTTTTTCTCTTAACGTACAATTTGTTTGAAATGGAGGAGTCAAAAAATATTACACCTATGTTTTATTCTTATATCAATTACAGTTTGCGCCTTACTTATCGTTGAACTGGTAGTTTTGTTAGAAGATCATTCACTACCGATTCAGTAAAAGAACTTTTCTGGTGATAACTGTACTTGTTGCTCTTATCTATTTTTAACACAATCATTTTCTTAAAACAAGGCTTTCTTAGTACATCGTTCTTTCTCCTTATCGAGCTCGACTGCTTCGTTGAGCACAATAAAAGTCTGATGGGTAAATCTAAACGCGTTCTCATTATCATTGGTCAGATCAAAATCTACTGCCATAGCTCACCTATGTGCTCAGTTGGTTTTCTTTGAAAGCATGTTTGATACAATTCTGTTAGCAATACAAACTCTTGCGTGGCAACATGCACTTGTTAGTGAATTTGCAATGAGGGTATTCTTAAGTATTATCTTCGCATACTGGAACTGAGGTTTGATACTACGTTATATAAAACCAACATTGTTGTTCACAGTTTCCAAAAAAATCTTAAATCAGAAGACTAATAGCGGGATATCAGGTCTCTCTTCAATCTACATAAATTAACTACCAAACATCTTTCAAATCAGAGGCTGTTCGAGCTCACGATTCATACTTGCTGGCCTCAATAGCAAAGCAATTTGGTTTTGTTACTGCTTGGGGTGTCTTACTTCTCCTCTAAAGGACAACATCTTGGAATATTCAGGTGACACCTCAGGCGCGATTTCCATTTAGACAAATATTCGGGATTAACTTAGTTTTATCGGTTCGAATGTCCAAACAGCGCACTCTGTTCCACTAGAACATTTTCATACAAAAATGAAAGCCTTCAAAGTGATTTCATTGTTTATTCCCCTACTTGTGGGAAGCATAAACACTCTTACCTTCAGCTCAAAGCTTGCACTTTGCGAAACATTATCATTAGGGGGGATGGGTGAGGCGGGCGACCACTTCCTCTCGTTCGATAATTGTTTTGCGAAAGATCGCAAAAAATAGCAGTAGGTAGAAAACTGTTTCAAATGCCCTAGGAATTTCAACAGAAACGTTTGCTAAACTGAAATCGCTCAGAGTGTCTACTTATTTTGTGCGTCCATTTTCGAGTTATTGTCTTTGCTCCATGTTTTAGCTACGCCCTACTGGGGAGATTCGACGTCTTCAGCCGGTTTGATGTACTCAAAGTTTTTAGGGTTTTCGAAGAACTTCCGCAAGCTATTGACAAGACCTGGGCTGATCGGGGCCTCTTGTTGCTCATCTCTTCTTCCTGAAAAAAAATATTACCAAATTTTTTTAAGTAAAAGGAAACTTTTCAAGTTCACGCTACACCTGATGATAAACGTCCGTGTTTTACCTTCTTTAACAACTTAATAATTTCATCATTTAATACAATGAAATAAAAAGCTTTAATACTAACAGTAACGTTTACCTCTAGACCTTAAAAAGTTAATATGCAAAAAATATATGTAACTATTATTCCGATTGCAAATTATAATCATCTCATATCGAAGCGCGAACAGAACACCTGTTTTATTAAATTTCTTGAGTGTTCAACACCTATTGATACTTAAAAATGACAGCTAAAATGTATTCAGAACCATTTTTCAACTCTGCAACCCTACACAGTCAATTATAATATATGGTCAATCGGTATATTAGCAGATACCCCAGATTGAGTGAACTAATCAGCATGCTACAGACGCATGCGCAATTTTCGAGGTTGAACATTTAAAAACCTGGGTATATGAAGTGATCTGAGCCCTGTTTAGAACCCGAGGAGCAGTATGAAGTGATTACTCAACCAACCTTGTTCAAAGAACTTTGATAAAGCCCTCAAAACAAAGAGGTAATCAAAAGTGCCATAAAACGATGCATGGTGCACGTGACTGTACGTTATTGAGGCCGAAAGTCTCTGAAAGTAACTTAGAGAAACGCCTTATAAGAGAGTACTAGTGTTCGTTTGGGCCTATTTCGGAATAGAAATACATGGGATTTTGGAAAAGTCATTCGTTTGGGACCTACTCTAATTATACGGATTCCTTAGGTTGTACTCTTCCACTCGTTCTGCTCCTGACTATTAGAATAGCTTGAATAATCCTCTCCTTTTTACCAATACCAGGCACATCTGACAATTTTTTTCTTCTCTGTGCACTTTTTTGAGTGATTCTAGGTATTTTGTGGACATGAAGGTTAAGCAGGTAAATATAAACTTCATTGCTTTTTCATTATAACAAATTGTGTAGTAGCCAACGTGCAGACACCACTCTCCGCTCGGCCAATCTAACTACTCTCATATAAAAATCGAGCGGCTATGCGTAAACTAATTGACCATTCCGAAAAACATGGCGGCCTGTACATTTACCCACAATTCTTCGCTCATGCAAAACCTCGACTTCCTTACAAAAACGCACAAAGCGAATCTGTTAACTTCAGATTTGACATACAAATTGTTGTTAGTACAAGGAAAAGTCTTACTAACTGTGGCCTTCCCTGGGCATTGTTTAGCTGTTCTGGGTTCGAAAGGAATTGTGGTAAAATGTACCGCCGCCATTTTTTTTGTAATCTAAATACATGCTAATAATATTACGAATATAACTCTAGCTGTATTCTAATGAAATGACAAGCGACTTATTGAAACATGCTTAGGCATATGTGTGAGTACAACATTTAGATTCGAGTGAGGCCTTAATTAGATCTGTTTCGTAGGTCGTGGGTTCGAACCCCACCGAGATCAGAGTTTTTTGTCTTTCCTTTGTGTGGGTTTAAGGGGTTCTCTGTTGATGCTGTAGATCAGCCAAACTTGGATCATACCCAGTTTCCGGTGGAAACGCCTCACTCGAATCTATATGTTCTATATCAAATTATAGGAGATTGGCTTTATATACTGACCATCTCTTTCGTCCTCGCTGCCCACAGGTCTTTGCGTCTCGAACAGCTCTTTTACATCCTTGACGCGAATTGACGCTGAAGTAATAAAGAAATCATGAGAAGATGAAACAAACTGTGACAAAACAAATGTACCTCCAAATCAAACGTGTCAGAAAAGAGCTTAACGTAGATATCTAGATAACAGTACAAAATATGATACAGGCAGGTACAATTAAAGTACCCTCAGACACTTTGTCTAAAACAAGTCTTCATCAGGAAGGAAACACTCCACAATAACTAATCAAAACAGAACTCAGTAGAGTTAAAACAGTAACGGAACCATCTCCGTTGTTCCGTGGGTTTTACCATATCACCAACGGAAAAAAAACCTTTTTCTTAAGGTAGAAAGATTTTTCAAAGCAGAAAGTTTAACAGCTGAGCGATTTTACAAGTGCTAACTTTCTATCATTCCAAGACCATTTCTAAAATTTCGAAACTAATTAAAATTGATGTAATCTGGCACTAAAAATTGTGGATGCCTTAATTTATTTTTTCTTCGCCCTGAGAGTTTTAGCCAAGCAGAGAGTGAAACAGAAGGTATCAAGAGTGGACTAACTTAAACTATAACTAAAGTCATTGTTATCACGTTTATAGTTAAACACAGGAAAACTAGCACGTACATTACAAAAGAAAAACAGAACGCTAGTATAATTTTATAGACTCAGGGTTTAAAAAACACTGTTGGCATGGGTTGTTTCTGCTGTATAAAGAGGTTAGGATACATTTCTTTTTACAACACTTTGTGGTTCAAAAAGTTACCAAGTATCGATAAATGTATAAGGAACTAAATACAGCTTTTGTACCTGTAGAGTCGATGTCATATTCTGTCATTTCTTCCACGCATGTTTCGGGATGTGAGATTTCCTTTTCCTCTGCAAAGTTTATTTCTTCTTCTTCGTCATCGATAGAGACAAAAAGTGTTGGTATCTTTTTCTTTAAACTTCTTGAGGTGGAGTTCATTTTAGCCTGGAATATGTAAACGATGACTTTTGATAAAGTATTTTTCGCACTATCTCACTTTGCCGTGTAAAAAAACTAATTAATCATTCGATCATCATTTGCTCGTTACAAGGAGTGTGCTACAAATATGTTGGTGAAGTTTGGTGGTGTGTTCCACTCGTAATCCTAGGGTCGATAGCTCGAGCCCCGATCAGACCACTGTGTTGTGTCCTCGAATAAGACACTTTACCCGACTTTGTTACAGTCGACTCAGAAAGCCAGCGATAAGCGTCAGCCTCCTAGGTTCGAGAAAGTATTTAGCTAACAAAAAATTTGTAGACGTAATTCTCAAAGAAACCACCATTTCCTTTTTCTGTACTACACACACATAAAGATCTTGATTAGCATAACTGAAGTACTTTAAGATATGTTACATAAACAGCCTTGAGAGATACATTTTGGAAACTGTAATAAATGCGTTAAGTATTAATATTGGGACTGTTAAACAGCTACCCCGTTTAACACACTTCCTCCAGAATATTACAACAACTTGCTGCTACCTGATTTGATAAGTCCAGCTTGTTTTCTAATATAAAACTAATTAAAAGGACCTCCTTAAACACGACTCCCTTTTCATGTTCTGATTGTAATGGTAACTTTTATCATTCTTACCTCATCGTCCTCTTGGTTATTTTCAGTGGAGTTCTCCTTGTCCTCATCACAGACGTTATCTTGCATATTTTCGGTATTTTCTGTCATTGTTTCTTCTTCGTCCTCTTCTTCAATGCCTTCAAAATTTTCCGCTTCCTCTTCAGTGGTGTTATCAGGAGAGCAAGCACCAGACGGCCTGGAGCTCAGGTCACAGGAAATATCAGACGGATCTGACCGGAAGTCCACATTAACCGAAAGAGAACTTCCGACCGTTGAAGCTCTTTCACGATCGCTGTTATCGCTTTCCTCGACGCTTTTAGTTGTTTGTTGTGGTTCCTCGTCTTCGTTTTGATGTTTTTCTTCCTGATCATCACTAGGATTGTTGTTAGTATCATTTTCATGAGCGATGTTTTCTTCCTTTTGAAGAACGTCGGATTCGTCAATGGAAGTATCAGCTTCTTGAATTTCTTCTTCTGTTTCTTTTGTCTCATTTTCAGCCTCCTCTAGGCTCTCTTGCTCCCCATCAGATATTGCTTCAAAATCCTCATCCTTTTTATCTACTTTTATTTCCGGTTCTCTTTCCTCTTCCTCCAAGGTGCTAGAATTACTCTCACCATCATCAACATTTAGAGCATCATTTGCTTCTACTAAGGCAATCTCCTCTTCTTCTTGGTTGTCGCTTCCTTCATGGCTTTCTTCAACGATTTCTTGTTCTGTTGTATCATGATTCACTAGGTTGCTATCTTCATCTTTACCTTCCATGCCGGAAGAAACTTCGTTGTCAATTTCTTCGTTCGGGACTTCAGGACTATTTGTTGTTTCTTCTAATTGAGCTTCAAGTTTGACTACTTCCTCTTCTCCGAAATCCTGCTCTTGTTCTGCTATGTTGTTCACTTCTTCTTCTCTGTTTTCACTAACTTCTTCATCAGGACTTTGTTCAAGACATTTATTGTCAACGTTGTTATGCTCTTCCTTAAGAGCATTTACTTCTTCGTCTTTTGTTGGTTCCGTGTCATCGGCATCATCTTCCTTATTTTCCTCTTTAGTATCTATTTGCTTAACATCAACAGTGGCTTCTTCGCTTGGAGCATTATCTGGAACAATTTCTTCTTCAGCTTCTTCACTCACAGAACTTGTATTTTCAATGCTATTTTCTTCATTTTCAATTACTTCGTTTTTGTTTGATTCTGATAATGCTTGACCCTTTTCCTCATCTAGAATGTCTTTCTTACTCTCAGCAACTTCTTCCGTTTCTGCTTCATTCCCATCATTGTTGACACTTTCGTCTCTGTTTCCATCAAAATGGTCGCTTTGGTCAGCAACCACATCTTCCCTAGAATCTGTACTATCTTCTACGATCGTTGCGTCGCTATTTTCTTGAATGTTGCCAGCTTCGTCTTCTTCTTTTTCCTTTTCGTCTTCTAGATCTTCCTGCTTTTGGTCAGGCGTCATTTCGTCTGTTAAGTCAGCTTCAATTATTTCTTGCGCTTCTTTTGGTAGGTCTTGAGAGCTATTTTCTACGATCTCAGTTTCTGTGTCACACGTTGTTTGTGTTTTGCTTTCATTGTCCTCGTACTGGATTTCCGTTACACTATCTGTTTCTGAAACAGCAGTTTCACTGCTACTCTTAACAAAATCTGTATTTTGGTCCTTGGAATCAAAGTCAGTGTCTAGTTCTTTTTCTTCACTCTGTTCGCCTGCCGTTTCTTCCAAATCTTGAATATTGTTTGCCATGCCGTTGGTGTTTATGCTGTGCTCTATTTCATGATCATCGTCTTTTTCACTTTTTATGTTTTCCTCTTGTGTCTCAGTTGGCTCTTCAAGACTATTATGTTCTTGTTTTTCGCAGCTTTCAATTTCTTGGTTGCCGTTCAAGTCTTTTACATTTTCTTCCTCTTTAATTTCGGGCTGATCAGGAATTTCTTCATGTTGGTCTTTTCCTACTGTACTATGGGTTGGAGACTCACACCTTCGTTCTTCTACCTCTTTGTTTTCTTCTTTTTCTTTCTGCGTGTCACTTCCTGTTGTAACAACGTCACATCCGGTCGCTACGTCTCCGTCCATTCGGTCTTCTAACTCTGCGCTTTGTTCCTGCGGCTCTGCAGTTTTACTGAGGAAGGTTTCATCTTCATTGTTGTTCTCTTCGTTCACATGTTCTTCGTTATATTCAAATCCGTTCACAGTTCCCTTAGCCTGAACGTTGATACTCTTATCGCTTGCATAATCAGATGAACCCTAACGGCAACAAAAGAAAACCATGGAGGAGTTATTAAAGCGTGGCGCACACGACAGAAAATTACTGGGCTCTTTGCCTCGCAAAGGAGCGTTCAGCAAGTTCCTTGGCAATTTTTTTTAAGAATTCGCGATTCAAAATTCTCACCAAGATTTACAGCACACAGGAGGAACTTGCAAAGCCCCATGCCTCGCAAAGCTCTTTCCCTTTGTGTGCGCCGGGCCTATCCTCTTGAAATATACGGGGAAGAGAAACAAAAATAACTTCCCATTCCCCCCTTTTTTAACATTTTTCAACGGCTATTCGCCCAAAAATTTCCATACAGGCTGCTAATCATTAATGCTTAATAGGGGCTTGATTCAAAACATGATTGTCACTTCTGCTTTTTAAATTTCAGCAAATTTAGAGATATTATTTAGCAAGACTACAGTATTTCGCTTAGGGAATGATTTTAATCGGGAACTGCATGTGGATAATTCAAGCACAAAACTCATTTTACTTGACAGCTTCAAATTATAATGACAAAGTATGAGTGCCTTAGTACAAGAAAGAAAAATGGAATCTTTTGGCAATTGCTATAACTCCTCAACTTTCCAACTAGTTCAAATTATTTTGCACTCACGAGTGTAACTTCAGTTTGCACCAGTGCATCATGGGTAGCACCTCCTTCGTCGCCCTCGCGATGTTCATCTGCCAAAAAAAAATGTTTAAAGCCACTGAATGTTGATAATACCTTGTCACACGCTGATTCAAATTGCCAATGTTCGGAATTTGCTTTTTCCTTTACGGGATTCTAACTCAAACAAATATATACAGTTGCCTGAATTGGTTCGGTTGTAAAAAAAAATAGACTTTTAGTTTTTGTCTATTTTTTGCATCTTCAGTTAGAATTAATGGAGGGGATTTTAAACAAACTGTGAGTGCTCGGGTATTCACGCATAAACTAAGCTATAGCAAGAAATCATTTTCCAGCCGCGCTACGTCTTAGATCAGTCTTAAACTTGAAAACAAAAAATCTCATCACAAGTTTTTACATACATGAGCAAACTAATAAAATGCCAGAAAAATTCTTGTATGGGTACGTCAACTTTTATAACCTATACATTGCCGATGCACATGCGTAAACTTGTGTGTTGTAAGTATATTAATAATCGCACGGAGCCGACTAAAATGTAGGAGTGTTTTCAACTTTTTCTGAAAAAAAAATGGCAAAATAAGTGGTGTTAATCCTAAATTTTATAAGAAACTTGGTGGTAACATGCTTATGACATTCTCCGCGGTATCCCAAGGGAAAGCCGTTGCATAACTTAATTCAATTATCCAAAGTTTCTTCGAAAACTGCCAGAGATGTAGGAAGATACTTGCAATCTCTTAAAATATTCGGCAATCTTCGGAAGAGGATTTGAAGTTGTTTCTAAGGGATTTTTATGGATTTTTAAAAATTCAGAAAAACTTCGGAGTCATTCGGAAACGTTCGGAAATCATCGGAAGTTTTCGAAAATCTTGCGAATCGGTGAACTAAGAAAAAATGCCCTCGCTCGCTCTAATCAAATCAGCTCGACTGAGTAGTTTTGCCCTCTAGATCTAGATGTTATATCACCTGCGTGTTGTGTACACGAGATTGAGACATGCAGTGGTCTTACCTTCGCGTGACTCTGTAGTTGCTATGTCTTCTATCTATTAAAAGAAAATGGGATGGTAATAAAATGTGAATATTTTCGTCGGGTAGTGCTGCGTGCACGTAATTAAAGCAATTCGCCCTACAAAAGCCCTTTAGTTTAGCTACGAACGCTGAAAATTGACTATATTCTATCCTTTCAGTTGCATCAAATGGAAGCCGAGCTTATACCATCAAGTCCTAACAGTGTAAGTGACTGAAATCATGCAAACGTACAATTATTTGTAGCATGCTGATAAATGGTGAAGAGACATTTAGGAGAATACTTAACATGTTTTTAAAAGATATTTTGGCTAAAACATTTGTTAAAAATTATGTCTTCTCGTATGTCTCTTCGTAATCAAATTAACGAAATGTTACGTAAGTATGTAACTAAAGTAATTTCCTTTCTCTTACTCGGCCGAAACAACGTCAAATAACCTAAAGTAACATAGCTTGCTTTGTTCAGAGTTAACTAGAATAACTAAGATCTTGTCACACTTTATTTCGTGCAATTGGTTTGAGAAGCTCTTTGGTGATGAATTATTAAAGTTGGCACCATGCATATGCGTACGTGATCAAATCTGGCTATACCTCCTAAAGAATCGCGTGACGATACTTGATAGTAAATTTTGTGGGTAGATTTTATCTGTAGATACAAGTTTTTTAAAGTAGTTTGAGTACTTCACCTTTCTCGGGTAGCTATTTCTAGAAGTCCTATTGAGTTTAAACGTAAAATTTTCCAAACCAAAATATTAAATTCATGATTATTTTTTTAAAATTATCTTTTCATATCTTTTAACGATCTTAGGGTTGTGAATTTCTTCTGTTATTTCTTACTTCATGTAACAACTCTTCAACATGACCTATAGCTCACAGTCGAAAGTTATTTAGTTGTCTGGTTTAGTTGGTCTGTTCTTGTAGGCATTTCAGACTACTATTATGTATTTGGTAAATTAAGGCATCAAAATTTACATGAATAGATGGATTAGCTGACCATACATCAAGATTCGTCTTTTTAAATTTATTAATTTAACAAATCGTGGATAAGCAACGGTGGCAGAGACTGTTGTACTGTTCATTTCACGAGACATTTCAAGGTTTACTAAGAGTTTTGCGTTTCCTAGCTTTAAAAGAGCTGTTAATTTCATTGAGAACATTTTTGGAAAAACTATGCTTATAGAAAGGTAGTTTAAATAACCGTTAGCTTCTCTTTTACAGTTTGACACCACCTAACAAGTTCGATCTAAAACCACGTTTGAGGGTGAGAAGCATAAAACAAACCAGCAGAAAATATGTTCCATTACGGCTACGTTTTGCATGATTTATTTCAGGCTAAGACGGGCGACACACACAGTAATTTAATTTGAGCTAAATCTTGTAATATGTTATGATACATTTCGAAAATACTAAAACTTCGATAGAACTACATTTTGAATAACTGAATATTGACGGGTAAAACGCATTATTATATCCCCTTCCTTTATCCACTTTCTTTTTACCTAGTAAGTAATATATTCGTGTCTCGATTTGCATTTTATATTGCTTAAAAGTTTTTAAAGTATATCTCGATAAAAAATGTATAAAGCAAAAAGCTTAGAAATTACGCATGATTCCAAAAACAGTAAGTTTGGATACAAAGATAACCATTCAACCGACTTTCTGAAAACTCTCATCCTTTCAAAAGTTTCATGAAACGTGTTGGGTTATAAACAGCATTTCTGTTGTTCTGAGAAAGTTAAGGTTTCAATACATTCATACTCTAGAAGATGGTAAGTTTTATGAGCTCCTTATTTTATGCATTTTCCGATTGCTGATCTAATCGGTGTTTTTCCACAAGATCTTTTCCTTGGACTCCTGGACTCAAAAGCAGGTCAAAACATTTTAACGTAACTTTCAATATTAATTTTTTGCTTTGAATATATTTATATCCTGAAAAGAAATCTATATGAAGTTTTTACACGGCTTTTTTGAATCTTTAAACTGTTTTCAGAACAATTGTTTTGTACACAACGTTGAATGTTTGCAACAGTTTTTCACCTGAACAGCGGGAGAAAATATTGACAAGCGACGAGTGTAAATATTTGCTTAAACAAAAACAATTTCACCATCAAACAGTCGCAGGTACTATGAAGATCGAAGAACTCGATTAAATTTCTTCTTTGTCAAGGTCCATATACGTACATTTGCATTTTGGTTTTTCCTCTCCTTTTCGTATGCGTAAAAACCTACTAACTCAGTCCAGATAAAATTTTTTACAAGCGAGTATTTATGTATGAAATTCGGGTCTTCAAAACGGAGTCACGAGATTTGCATGTAGAACTCCATACAAACAACAGCTGTGTTGTAAGAAAAATGTAATCTAATTGAGTGATGATCCTCTCTACTTAAATAACTCTTAGCTTTTTTTCAATTAGAATGCTTTGTTACTAAATTAGAACGACTCTTGTACATTTAAAGTTTACATGGCTGTGGGGATGGACAACTGAGTCACAGCGATGATTGATCCACTCTTCAAATGACATTATACGGAGAAGAAGAATAAAAAATAGCGCCTAGTTTTTATACGTTTACTGGCATGACTTACCTTCGTTTCAATTTCACTAGCACTCATGCTGAATCTGTTTCCTGATTGTCCAGAAGTCCGTTTTCAGCGTTGTTTGTTTCAACAATTCTGTAAGATTTTAGTGGTTAGCAAAAAATGGTTTTTGTGGACGAGACATTGAAGTAGGCTTAGGAAAAGATACTAGAGAGTCTGAATGTGCCAGTGGATTAAAGAGTTAGATCGAGCAAACCAAATAACCTAATGGAAATGTTTAATTCAACGTGAAATTATTCTGTTTGCCCTAATAATAGAAAGTGATCCAGACAAGAAAGCACATTTCGCTTTGTTCATCACAAAGATTCGCAATTCGATTTTGCCATAAAAGGACCGACTCTTTATACAAATGGTATTCGAGTTTTGAAGCAGATGTACGTGCCAATGTGAGTTTGAGTTCTGTCACTTTGCCAAGGCTTGTCGCGTTTCGCAAGGACCATCAAACTATGCATCGATTTAACCGGAGCAATTTCATCCAGATGCAAAGCCTTTTTTGTCTACGACAACTTAATCAAAAACATAACAAAAACGTTCAGAGGTATCGAGAAATAACCATTAAAAATGATTAAAAAAAACTCGCATTACCTTTGAGAGAGCAACTCATGACATTCACTGCACACGAATTGAGAGAATGATTACAGCAGAGGCGAGTGGCTGCCAATACAAGAGTGTGTAAATGGTAAAGTTGATAGAATATTTATAAGAAATCTGACGTGAAATACTTTTATCAACAGCATTTTCAATTTACCCAGCAGAATCTCATGAATTAATTTAAGCTCGGTTATCGTGTTTTCAACTCACAAATAAACAGAAACCCAAGTTACAAAATTATACGAGCGCCACTTGAAGATCTTTCCGTTAATATTTGGCTAATCTCTTTCAGCTTATTTCAACCTAAAGGAGGTTCAATTCTCTATGTTTCTCTCTTTTTGTCTTAGTGGGAACACCCTTTTCTACTAATTCTATTCAGTTTAAGATAGCCTGATATTTTGTTTTCGTTTGTGAATATAGATTTAAACGGAACGTATCCAAAACTGAAAAACCGCCAAATTTAAACCGAAATTTTTTTATACCTTGGGTCATGAAAGTTCACAATCGTTGGTAAGATATTCTACTTGAGAGAAACGAAAGGTTTTCGTTTTATTTCTGACCCTTAATTACTTTGTTTTTAAAACCTGCTCAAAGGCTAAGTTTGTTATAAAGAATCATCTTACACGTTTTGGTCAGTATATTAAATATATAGGGTAATTACACAGCTTTGGCGTGTCACCAAAGCTAGGAAAAAGAATTGTGTTTCATTATAAATGAAAATCAAAAATAAAATTAGTACAAAAAATTATGCAATGTCTGAGCTATTTAAAACTTGATATATATCTTTTGTGCAACTCTTAAAGCAGATAAAAAGAAACATTCTTCGATTTCAGCTGAAATATTTTTTGGAATATGTCTTGAAAAAGCTAGTCTCAGAATTTTTTTTAGAAATAGTTCAAATGGAAAAAAAATTTAAGCCCTTCGATTTCACATGTATGATTAAAAACAAATAGGTTTTGTCTAGACCAGAAGCCAACACTATAGCGATCACTATCAAACATGCCACGAAATATTATGAAAACATGGAAATAACAACATTGATCCTATACCAGACAGATGCAAAAATAGTGGTAATTACAAACTGAAACAGTATGGAAACCTTTTATCAAGGTAATATGATATATGTATAGAACTTAAGGCAAAACAAAAGCTAATTATAAAGAGTGAGTAAAATGAAACATAGTAAAGAATTCGATTAAATTATCACAATTGCTACAGCTGTGTTTTGTTCGACTTTTATAGTTATTTATTTA
The DNA here is from genome assembly GCA_026413305.1 of Hydrozoanthus tunicans. Classification (NCBI taxonomy): domain Eukaryota; kingdom Metazoa; phylum Cnidaria; class Anthozoa; order Zoantharia; family Hydrozoanthidae; genus Hydrozoanthus; species Hydrozoanthus tunicans. Next base: position 19,654 of record JAOBAT010086196.1, read on the forward strand.
TTGTAACTTTTAGACCGCATGTCGAAACAAGTTAAAAATTTCATCCACCAAAGAGGCGATAAGTTACACAGACAATACAATGATCTAAAGCCTTTACAAAAACTTGATGAATTGTCTTCTGTTTTATGGCGGCTATCTAAAAATTTAAAGAAACAAACTGTGATATAAGAGCTCAAGTAATTCTGTTTTTTTAAAACTTTAATAGTACATGTACAAGTGCATGTTATATCAGTTTGTCAGTCACACAAAACAAGTCATAACATAACCCTAGCTTTTCGTTTACAACCATGAATGAATGCCGAATAAACTACACATCATCTATCGAAATCAACAACCATGATATAACAAATGATATACGAGCTCATGACAAGTAATCGTTTCTGTCTTTTTCAAACTGCAGGTTAAGTTTTATCCGTTTGTCAGTCTCCGGCACAAAGCCAGTCATAACAACCCTTTTCGTTTACAACCATGAATGAACGCCAAACAAACTACATAATGCTACCGAAATCAACAACTATGATATAATGAGTGATATGCGAGCTCAAGTAATTCTGTCTTTTAGAAACTGCGGGTTTAAGTTTTATCCGTTCGTCATGCAGTCATACAAAACAAGTCGTAACAATCCTTTTCATTTGCAACCATCAATGAACGCCGAATTCAAATTACATATCGTCTATCGAAAGTAACAACAATAATATAATAACGACTTTAGCTGTCCGGAGGTAACCTCGGGGTATCTGTGGCCTTTAATTTTATCATAATTGATCAACACTACTGCTTTCCGTTTGGCTTTACATTGTTCCATACAGTTTTCACTAGTATTGATACTTTTTGGTCGGTTTACTTACGTTGGCTTTCTGATTTGCCCTAGAATTATGCAACTGTAAAATTCCATGAAAGTTCTGGCAAAAAATAAACAACAACAACACTGAGAGTTATCAAAAACGCCGGTTAACGCAACTCGTTGCTAACAGCTTTATATCATTTGTAACAAATTGAGTTATATACAAAGGATGTATAACTTCTGTGGTATGTGGCCTTCAACAAAAAGGGAAATTTAATGTTGTAATGCTGTCCAAAAAGTATGCATACTTTGAGTGCAGAGTTTGAAACCAAGCTAGTATTAAGTTGGCCCATTAATAAGAGGCTGTTGCATGCATGTTGTACATCACTTGAGCGTTGATCGGCAACGTAACTATGTAAAAAATACCATTGTTGCTTCTAAAATCTGTGTTAATCAGCTCGTTTCTATGAATTGCAATTTATTTTTTTTTAAAAACTATTTTTTAGATTGCGTTACGGTTTCAGTTCTTTTCAATTGTCGACCCAAAGTGGTTGGATCTCACAGCAAAACAATGAATGAAACATTAGTCTTCAATTCTTGTAGCCAGCTAAAGTAAATTTACAAAGTACAAAAGAAAAGGGTAATAGCGGGGATAGTGTTTGATGCTGTTTTGCTGGACTTGATTTTTCAAACGTGGTACCAATTTATACTATTTTTGTGCAAATTAGTAGTTTGCGTATCTAGGCAGCAGATCAATTATTAGGAAAAAAACATTCAGAAAATCGGGCGCCATGTTGGACGAGTGTGACAGGAGACTGGGGCATAAAAACGAATATTGTTTGCCCCAGTCTCCTCTCGGCATTCATCAACAAGATCACCACCTACGCAGGCTACTGTTTTGAACAAATATAGTTTGGTGCCATGTTAGAACGAACCAGATCTAGTTTAAAACACGAAGTTAAGATCTGATTTAAATATCGTGTCTCACGTTTTAGCCAAACTATCTTCTCTTGATGAATAAAAACTAAAGACGTGTGTACCCGGCTTTGTTTCTTTATGTATTTTTTTTTTCGACTGAATTGATTAAATGTACTGTACATGTGAAACTAAAGCTGCTTGTGCAATGCATCTTTAAGGTACGAATTAACAGCGATTACTGTATAAACGTATAGTGTTTTTGATCTCCAACGAATTCTTAATAATATAATAAATTTGACAGGGCCTAAATTTTTTATAAGAAAATGTTAATAATCGACACTGTTTATGAATGAAATCAAGCAAATTTTACACAGTTGAAAATTAAACAATAGAGGGTATAGATTCATTAAGGCGTAATTAGTTAGTAAGTGTAAGGTATCTTGTGACAGGCTGGAATAGGATTTTGGATTCCTATCTCTTCCGACATAATTTTTATTAGTTTAAAGAGAATTTACCACTAACCAAATGCCACTCAATCTCAAAATACTGATCTAAAAATGAAGGTAAAACTCAACAACCGTTCAGCAACCGTTGTAAAAGACAATCCAGTTATAAAATGCAACATGACAGATTCACGAGAAACAAGTTTAACACTAAGAGTAAATGGGTTGTTGTTGAACCATCTATATGTACTATCTTTATTGGGAGCAATCCTGCTGGCCGTTCTTCTAGTCCCATACCTGCAGAAGTTACAAGGCAAAACAAGCAAATTGAATAGTTGCATAAACACAGACTTAGAAGAAAACAGAAAAACAAAGTTAAAACCACGTGTGAAGGTGAGTCAACCAATTTTTCATCTTTACTATGGTTACTCTTCCTCTCCCTTCGCCTTTGTATAAATTAGACAAAAGCTTATTAATACAGCTGTCGTAATCAAATGCCATTCATTTTAAAAGTTGCAGCTATCGTTTCGAGTCTCAGTCTTCTTTCACGTACTGTCTATGATAAGCTTACACGTTTTGAGGCGCCCCATTGCAAGCGATTCGGTTTAATAGTTCTCGTTTTCGTTCAGCATGTTTTTGAATACTGAAAGCTACAGTTAAGAATGAACTCTGAAGGTGAAGTGTTGGACTTAGAGCTCATTAAAACAGTTTGTAACTAAAGGTGTTCTCAGTGGGCGAATGGTTTGATCTGGAATGGATCGGCTTGTCATCTTAGGCGGAGTTTACATGATACCGGATCGAGATTAATTTTCCGGAACGAAAACTTGGATCCGGTGCAAAAACCGGGATGACTTCATACCCCAAGCCGTTCCATGGCCACATCATGTAAACCAACGCAGTTATTTGAATTGAATCGGATTGAGCTAGCTCGTACCGGAATCAATTTCAGTCAAAACAAAAAATGAAAAAACCCAATGTAATATGACCAGCTTCAAAATCAGCTAAATCAGCGTTTGACATTGTTTGAGCCTATTTCGCCTTCTCGCTAACTCGGTCTAGAAAATTCCCGGAGTTTCAACTTGCTTTGCTTCCGAAAGTGTGTGGCTACAGTTGACCAATATACCGTGTGTTTACAAAATCATCGATTTACCTTCAGTCCACCCCGAAATAGATGTTTGAACTAGCTCTTGCCCGGGCCTACATGCCAAAGAGATTAAAGCAAAATTTCTCTGGCATGAAATTGGACTCCATCTGCTAGTTCAGAACTGATGTAGCCCCAGAATTATTTGTTTGACAAAACTATGCCCCGTTTATGATAAACAGCAACTTTAAAATGAGTGTTTTCTTTCAGTGAATCTCGAAACTTGCAAGACAGCTTACTTCACTTTTATGTCAAACTTGATATAGAAAAAAACGATCGATATAGACCTTTTATGTACTCGGCTTATGGGTGATGAAACAGATTGAGTGTAAACTGAATTACAACTGAAACAAGCTAATGGGAATTAACTGAGGCAATTCATGTAGTTGGTATTTTGTGTCAATTTTTGTTACAAAAATATTGTAACAAATTCTAACAATTTTCCGTGCAACGTCGAGGTTATCACTTTTGCTACTTAAGAATTCGTGTCCTATTTCGCTGTGACTTGTACCTCAATTCCGTTGACCTCTTACCCGATCGAGTACCAGTTGCCTAGCTGAAAGACTAGTAAAAGCACGTTGTCTTCCTCTAGATAAGACGCTATTTAATGGTCAACTTGATGAGTACTTTCGCGTTGGCCGTTTAACAATGAATGTACCGTGCTTTCGTCACAAAACCCAGAGAACCAATACAAAACGTTTCACTTTTTTAACTAAAACAGCTAATTTAAATCATATTACTTCCAAATTGGACAAGCATGTAGTCCTAATTTACTTATTAGTCAGCTATAGGTAGCTTCTCATTGTTAAGCTATTGCTGCCAACAGGATGTCCTAGAAAGAAACTGTAAATGTTCGTTTCGAAGCTTTCGCCAGGCTTCTAATTGGATCAAGAATTCACGGGTGGAGACAAGGGTCCATCCCGCTACTAAATGTCACCTCGCCTCCACCTGAGGTTACCGTTACTGAAGACGATTGCAGATGCAATCGAAAGCTCGTTCCAGTTTTGAATTTATATCCAGTGTTTGAATAGTTTTCTTATGGGAGGCAACGTGGCTCAGTGGTTAGGACGCCAGATTTTCATGCGGTTGTCTTGGATTCAAATCCCATTCTGACCGCTGACAGGCTTTGGTGATCTAAGAGTCAAATCCACCACACTTGTAAATAGCCAACTATTCTGCCTCCAACTAGTTGGCATTCTTAAATGTAATCGTATTTGTTCGGAATTTTAACTGACATTGAAAAGTCACTTCGGGGAGATGTCATTACGTAATTATTATTAAAAATACCTTGTTTTACGTATTTATTTCTTTTTGCACATTTTTATTTAAAATCCACAGAAAGAAAGAAAGCAAAAGAAGCTGAAAGAGAATGAAATAATTGTGTTGCGTCAACCGTCTGCTGTTTGCCCACGTTTCCCGCCTAAACTGGTCCAACCGAGGCGACTTTCTAACAGGTTGATGGTTTGTTTATCTAGCAGCAAATGTTACTGTACACAAACAACACATTACTACGACATTTCTGGTGATCCTCGTTTTTCGTCAGCTGATCAGCATACGTACATCTTAATGAATGAGCGCAAGGTGTGTACTGGAAAATATAGACCGGAACTTTTGCCATACTTGTGGTCAGATAACGAACCGAGGCACTAATAATTTGTATAGGGACCTTATGCAACGAGGACGGCAACAATGGCTTACAAAAACACACTTTTGCTTGCTTTTAATCACGTACATGGCTAGTCTAGATATATTTTCTCTTTTGTCCAAGTTACACTTTGTAAACGGAAAAAGACTAGAATGCCTTCTTTAAGGTAATTGAAGGTTTGCAAACTTTTTTGAAGATCGTTCTCGAAGTCGTGAAAACCCAGTTCAAATTGAAAATTAAACTTCTCACGTTCTCAAGACGACAGCATGCAGATGACCAGCACGTTGCATTTTAACATGCAGTTCTCGTACTCACTATTGCTTTTAATTTCTGCCATCATCGTCGGCGTTGTCGGCCCAACTGCTCAAGGCTTTAAAGATTTCCAAGAAGGCAACCTCGTTCTCAGTTTCCCCTCGTCCCTTCTCTTCAAGACGGGGAGAAAAAGACCCTATCGGAACGAGGTTGGCAACAAGGTTAGTAGGAAGCCTATATAGTCTGACTTCTAGAGAAAGAAAAAAGGTTCTTATATAAATCTAGTGGTCCAAAACTGTCCAATTACAGCGAGCGAAAGTACTATGTTCTAATATTTATCACCAACAGTACTTGTTTAACCGAGGGGGACTCAAGGAATTGCACACGGCAACACAAGAGTGAATATTTAAATTGTCGTCAACTATTGTTATAGAGAACGTAGAAAATTTATTCTAGCGACGGCTTATATATTCATTCCTTGTAAATAGCGAGACTACTTGTTTAAGACCCAAGCATTACCAGTAATTAACATTAATATAAACGTAAATAGTCCTTAATGTTTGCCTTTTTTTATTTAAACTTCGTTTTGTATTTAATAAAGTTGATTAAAAACACAGACAAGTTTGATCAGTTGTCACATGAAAATAAGTGAAAATGTTTGTTGGACACGTTTAATAAAATAATGATAAAGCCGAGTAAAAAAGGTAAACTTGTTTTCCCCGATTATCTAGAATATTGTTTTAAATACGTAAATCATCATCACAGAGGTGTTTTTTAACTTCAAAAACCAGTAGTATTGAGCAAGTTTTTTTGCTATCGGAAAAATTCAAGAGGCCAGACATAAAATCCAAAATAGCAGCAACGTTAAAAACGTCAAAAAAGACATTAAATGGATCTGCTGGAGAGAGGAAGGGAGAGCCATAGCTTAACGAGAAAAGGAAAATGGAAAAATAATAGCGGGGTGTTTTTCCAGCCAATACGTGTAAAGAAGCTACAAGACTGTTGTTTACAATTTTGTTTTTGGTTATACCATTTAGCTATCGCATAAAGAGAAAACTTGAATTAAAGAGTGCTGCCCTTCAATGGCATATGAGTGAACACATTACAAATTCGAGTGAAGCCTTAATTACCACTGGAACGTAAGAGGGTATAACCCAAGTGTCGCTGATCTACAGCATTAACAAGGAATCCCTTAAGCCCACACAAAGGAGAAGAGCAAAAATCTCTGGCCTCGGTGGGATTCGAACCTACGACCTACGAAACAGATCTACGTCGCTCCCAACCAACTGAGCTACGGGGCCAGCTGGAAGTTTGGTCGTGGGATTTAAAACACCAAACCCCCACCTGGCTTGTGTGGGTTTAAGGGACACAGCGGCACTTGACCTTGATCCTGTTCCAGTGGCGATGCCTCACTCGAATTTATATGTTATGATAAGTTATCAACTCTCTAGATATGTTCTAGTTTCAAAATATGACATTTAATCTTATAAGTATTTCAACGTGCTGTCTTCATACAAAATATGAACACCGAGATGCTGTTTCTCGCTCATAAACATTAATACGAAACTTTTTAACTTTAGTGCCAAAAACATTTGATGCGGTACATTTGTAGGTCCCTTCTTCTTTACAGCTTCTCACAATCACTTTGAGACTTGAGACAGCGAAATTTGTTGTTGTATCGTTTCTAGTGAGATAAGGCGTCAGCGGTACTCCGTCTTTAAACCAAGAGAATTTGGGTAGCGGCTTGGCGTATCCACGACAATGAAGAAGTAGACCTCTCTTTGACATTACGTTCAAACGGAGATATCGACGACCAAATATTTTTGGTCCAAACCCTGCGCAAAAAAAATGAAAGTTTAATACTAACGTAAAGATAAAGTTCTAAGCTCTGTTAAAACTACATTCAACAGAGGCTACAGAAGATCATCAAAAAACATTAAAAGTGCAACTTTATCGGAATTATGGAACTTGTTCTGTTATAAAAGATTTTGAAAGAGAAAAACACTGTCGTTTATCTATTAAAATAACACTTTTGGTTGCCAAGACACTAACGTTAATCAAATATGCAAACTACCAAAGATGTGACGTCATACGTGGTACTCGCAAATATGAATATCACAAACAAGACATTTCTTGAAATACCATGCCAGATCAATGATTCTGAAGCGATGCACAATTGATTTGAATATGGTGTAAAATCCGACGCGCGTCATCCAGACTACGTTTCCTGCCATGTGCCTGCAATCTGATCACGAGGTTTAATTTCGGCCAGCGGATTTTCAAACTTCTGCAAGGAATCGCGTTTTATTTGATTCGATAATTAAATTTTTGGAAAATATTATTTTTGTTACGTAGCATTCTCCTAAAAAGTCAGACATAAACTTAGTAGCACTTTAAATGAATAAATGGTTAAACATTAAAAACATCAGTGAAACGACAAACAAATACAATACATGCGGACAATACAATACATCATCAATTAAACAAACGAACTATTGAAAATGGTGAACAATTAAGTTATGGCTGTGCAGTATAAACCAGACGCTTTGTCTAACTCTTGCACCAGTGAATCGTACAGCTAGTATAGTCCAGTAAAAGGATTAGTTTTACAAAACCGACTTAACAAAAGCAATAACTATAAGAAACATGTCTTGATTTTCATTTCGCAAAAAGAAAAATATACCATCCAATTACCCCTTCCTTATCCTAAAACTAGATCTTATTCCAAACCTGACCCTAGTGAGGGACTTGCACATACATATATGCGTAATTTCTCATAAACGTGGGTCCACCCGGATAAACGATCAATTTTTTGGAGTTCAAAAACAAAAATCCTGTTAACTCAGAAACAGTTGATCTTTTTTGAAGGGTCAATTGACTTTGGTTTGTCTAAATATGTTTTTTTAAGAGATCAACTTACCGTTTTCAGGCACTGCTTTCCATTTAGCATAAAACCCCTGGCGTTGGCGCCATGCCGAACTCTTGTACACGATCCGTAAGCTTCGACCAGAAGAAAACACTGAGAGCTTCCTCCGCTGACCACAAAATTTGCGTCTTCTATACGGATTATGCGGGCAGTAGAACCTCGCACACGGTTTGTTCTCGATGACATGGACATTACCGTCTAGACAAGAATTACGTTTTCTCTTTAAGAAGAGAGAGGCAAGATGGCCACAGTATGCTCGCTTGCTTTTACACCAGTGCAGCGCACGTGAGTAAAGGTGTGGCTGGAAGAACGCAGTAAACGTCACTTTGACCCTGTAACCTTTTGGTACACTGATGTGCCATACACATCTCTCAGCTTGTCTGTGTTGACTTGGATCGTGTCGTACTACGCTTGTACCTTGTGTTCCTTTAGTCCAAACACCATAATCAACTACGCCTTGTCGTCTACAAGCTAAGAAGAGGATATCGATAAAAACCGAGTTGGTTTTCATATAATAGAAAGGTTTTGATTTCAAAAAGGAACTACTCCCTCCGATCCCTTCCCTTCATCGCACACGCATTAGGCTCGTCTAGCTTCTTCACTATAAGAAAACTAACTAAAGGTTAAATTTTCTACCAAGGTTTTTTTCTGTAGGGTTCAATACCTCGGGACTGCTTCTATAGCTATCTTTATGTTTATGTCTGAAGGCCACTGGTCTCTTTTAGCCCTTATATGGTTATTTTTACTAGTGTCCTGAATTAACTTTTTTTTATGTAATGTCTAATTTGAAATGTACTAATGTTAATAAAACTATTATGAAAAATATCAAAATTGTCACGTAAAAAATCCTCATTCAGTATTTAACGTTTTAACAACGAACCGCTTTATTTATTTGATTAATAGATTAACCATTAGAACGAGACTGATAGCATAATTGTATTTTTCGCAATTATAATTGAATTTCTACTTACCATTGTTTTGAGTTAGAGATGCTTCAACGTCTGAAAAAGATAATTTTTTGCTCGAATTAAACTGTTAGCTTTTTTTGAACAATTCATCTTACTAAGGAAATTATGAACAGGATCTATATATAGAACATTTAGAGTTATCTGTAAAAAAAGAACTGCCTAGTAGGTCGACAAGCTAAATTGATTAATCAAACTTTCAATGCCGATAATTTAGGCCATATATAGCCTTTTATATCGACACGAAACGCAATTATTTTCCAAAGAAGGACTTGATTAACACCAAAAGGTTAGTATCCTAACTTGGCTGCCCAACGGCGAAGTGTATTTGGACTACTTCATGCATCAACTGCGACAAGCAGTATTCCTGTTCAACAGTATTTCTGCTCAAGCTGACATATTTAAGTTTCTGTTGTTGGAACATTACGTAAATGAGCTGATCCAAGACAAGGAAACCGCTCCTAATCCGAGAGAACGAGTTGTCAAACTCGAAGAGCTGATTAAACAAGATGGATAACAGTTTGAAGTGGAAGAAGCAACAACAACTTAGACACTAAAATATTTAGGAAAACTTCCACTTATAAAGAAAAAGTAAAGAATTCTATGACCTAGTGGAAAGCAACAGTTCATTAGAAGTAAATGCAAGGCAAAGACAATGTGGAAAAATGCAGGAAGAGATTGTTGGAAAATCGTTCCAGGAACAGTGCCTTTATCTGGTATTTGCAGGAGCAGTCGGAGAGAAATCATACGTACTGAAACATTTCTTGAAGAGGAGTTCTTTAAGAAACATATGGAGATAAAACGACATTTCAGTGTAGCTGCTAGACCACGAGAAATCCCTCTTTTTCCTCATTTATAGTTCGTCCGAAGCCGGTAAACCAATATGGTAGGATCGACACTTGTTAAATTCCTATGTTTTTATTTGTGTGACCTCAATAGGCTCTTGACAGTTAGAAGTCACGTGACTATAAATACCCTAAATTAATTAGCTATGATAAAATGATGTTCAGAAACGGAAAGAGCAGAACAATATCAATTAGAATGGCAGGGTTTCAAGTTACTTCAAATATGACAGCAAATGTAAAATCAATTTATTTCTAAGGAAATGTACTGGGGAGAAAGGTTTGCGTGACCCCTGACTGTAAGCAGCCTATTAGCCCTAGATAACAGACCTCTTGCAAAGGACATGATTGTTTTTCGTAGATCCAGTTCATCATTAACTCGTGTCAAGTTGACATGTACAACCATTGCATAGTATTATAAAACGTACATCATCTGCAGCCCTTTTGGGACTCGTCATATACACGAGTAGATTACCATATGTGATGAACAGCAGCAGCAGAATTATTAGGAGTAGCGAATGGGCCCTCAAAAAACGAAAGTCTCTGTATTCGGCTCATTCTCAAAATCTTGCCGTCTTTTTTGAAATGTCTCAAGATCTCGTATTTTTTGTTCTTTTTCTCGCTCTTGCAGAGCCTCGGATTTTCTGCCAAAATGCTTGTATTCGGCTTAGCGCTTTCGGCAGAGCTCGAAGGTTTTGTTTCGCTTGATGTTTCCCTGGTGTCTCGGTATTCTAAGTCTCTGCCACTGGTTGTTCGTGTCGTAACGCCTCGGTCTCTGGTTATTCATTGCTTTTCGAAGTTTTGGGCTCCAATTTTAAGGTTGTTTTGCATCTCAGACAGTCTCGGATTTGCCTTTCGCTACCCCTCATTATTGTAAGATAAACAGCCATGAGCTAAGGTCTCGCTATTATACGTTCTGTCGACTCTAATTTGTTCTTAGTCAGTACAATTTCTGATTTTTTGTAGCTAACCAGTTTAGCTTCAAAGAAGCTTTGTAAAGTTATAAAATACTGATCGCTTTTAGGAACGAAAAAAAAGTCAGTAATTTTAAAAGAGCACAAACTTTGAATCGGGCTAAAACAAGCTCTTTCCTCTACTCTTTTACCATGGCAACACAAACGTCAGTAAATACCAACCATTACCGAGTACTTGTAGAAGCATAAGCCATCCCAGCAGTCGTGTCATTGTATTCTGGCAAAAGGATTCTGAAATCGATTTAGCAAAGTAATGTTAAGTGTCTCGTTAACAACCCTAAGAATGCCGAACATTTTAATTAAACATCACGCGCCTATTCATAATATAGATTGTTTTTTGGACATAACTGCACTCTAGATTGTCTATAGAGTGCAGGTATTTACGATAACCTTTTATTTTGTTATTTATCTGATAAAAACAAGGGTTATCCTCCCGTAATCTCGGGGGAGATTTTATTTAGTGTTGTCCAGATGGGTTTGCAACGCAATTACGAAAATCTTGATGCCCAAAACTGGAAGCTATCTGAATGCCGTACGATTTTCTTTTGTCTTCGCGTTGTCTACCCTAGACCCACTTCAATACCTCCTACCTTCAGTAAAAAAAAGGGAAAAGGAAAGGTTAACGTTTGTTTTTTAGAACCACTTTGGCTCCTATCTATAGACGCCTTTGAAACCGAAAACTGAGAGAATTTCACCTTAAATGACTAACAAATCCTTTAGATGACACGACCCGAGAACAATTTCAAAAGCGTCTTGTTGTTCGTCGATGTTGTTCTTCAAAGCTCCGGCTGATGCTGAGCTGTTCTTAAGCTTTTGGCGATTTCAGCCTCAAAGTGTTCTTGAATTTTTTTTTACTTCCAGATAGAATTTTTCAAACAAGAACAAGAAAAGATATACGAGTTATTTGATATTTCTTAAGACAGTGTGCACTAAAAAGAGATTACTTCGATCGCGCGGTTCTGACTCACATCGTAACCTCTGTAGAAGGATTCAATAAATTGTTTGATCAAAGTCTTAGCCAGGTGATTAATGTTTTTAAGTTTTTTCTAGACTTTAATTTGTGGGAATCTCAGTATTGGTGTTCTTACAAAGCTTTTCTTAAAAAAAGGGAAAAAAATAAAAACGTGTATTATCAAGCATTACTAATTAGCTTACATTCGGTGTAATATTTGATGATTTACTTCTAATAGTACATAAATCTTTGTTAACCTATTTCTGGGCTCATATGGCATTTAAATACCAAGAAAAGAATTACTATTAAAATCGACTTGACAGATTCATCTAGTATACGCTTAAACTTTACTCTACAAGATATTACTGCATGTAATTACAATACACTGGTTATTTTACGTAAAATATTCATCGTCATAGATAGTCACATAAAGGAGAAATTAAGAAACGTTTCACTCGGTTTAGAACTTCTAATTGACGAAAGCGCTAGAAGATACTGAAGACCATGGGGTCAATCTGTTAACCTTCCGCCACTCAACCGCTTCAAAAGATGATATCAAAGTGCGATGCCTTGGTGAAAAGCAAAACAATGGTTTATATTTTGGTTGTAACAAAGGCCTGTAACTTGATGGAAAACCATCCTCTACATACATTGTTTATAGACTAATGAGACAAATCTGTTTAATCAATTTCAATTTTCAATATTTTTAAAAAAGGAATATACGTGTAGATTGTCTGCATATCGTTAAACTCGAAAGCACGCGTTTGTTTGGTTTAAAAGTATTTTCTCCTTCATAGCGCGGTCAACATTTTAATGATAAAAGCCAATAACCTCAAACTAAAAAAATTTGAAATTTTTTGTAAAGATAAACTCTAGAGCTCTACAAAAATTTTCTTTCTTCTTCCTTGAAAAGGTGTAGTTATTTTACTTTGACAAATTATCCATTGATTAAATACAGCGTAATGCCTCTAATATTTTTGTGTAATGATCTTAAAGCATATCAAGTTCAAGCTATTACAGAAACTTAAGCTAGAAAACCCGAAGCTGAACCCCTACATTTCTGTTTAGCTCTGCCTGATCAGAGTTGATTGTTAATCAGTGTTAATCAGCACCTTTGCATCAATTTTCCTTAACTAAATCCAAATTAGCTCAAAGGATTCCATTTTAGTTTATATCTGGTTTATAACGTCCGTTACTGTGTTAGCAAAGGAATGGATATCTGTTTTCTTGAATGTTCCTATTCATAAAAATGGCAAACTTTTTAATACCTTTCAAATCCTTGTATCATAATACCTGACCCACTTGGTTGACTATTTATTATGGTGCAAGAAGGCTTTGCTATACAATGCATATTTGGCCTGTTCTTCAGATAGGTGACGAAGTAATTAATTCCCAGTCTTTCGTATATAGACTATAACTAACACGCAACACAGACTGTATGGCCGGCTGAAATTACATCAAATGTTTTTTTTGTTTCATATGGCTTAGGGGGGAAATACGCCTGTCTAAAATAAAAATTTAAGCAGTGTCTGTTGCATCAACAAAAGTTAAAACTTGAGAAAAATCAATCTTATTAGAACTTAATTTCTTTAGGTAGCGTAAGACTGATTTTGGAAATCCTCTTTTTTAAAAAGTGTCAGTCAAAGCTCTACCCGATTAATTCAACTTTTCTGTCTCTCAGTGCAAGGAGAATTCTAGCTCTAACACAAATCGATTCACTATACCAAAAATAGTGAAACAAATTTACCAGGACTTTTTTGTAAAAAAAACGAACTAAGAAACGGGAGTTTAAATGAAACGTGGTAACGAACCAGTCCTAAAATCGGTTGATCAAAGAAGAAAAAATAATGAATTACGTCTACATAAAATTGAAATCTGCTCCCTGCGTGTAAGGTCACCGTATTTAAATACCCACAACAAATCTCTCAACTGTCATAAAAGGTTACAGAACTTACGGCAAAGTGCGGGCAATTTCACTTTTAGGTCCTAATGCTGAGAGCAAAACCTTGCGGGAAATCTTGGCTAAATTCCGTAAAATCGTGCCAGGGATTTGACACTTTTAGAAAAGGTCACTCACTGTCTGTGTTCTACTATTCTTCCAGAACTATAATTGGGTTATTATGTTACCGGTACTTAATGAATGTAGGATTAGATCTATCGCGTAGATAAACTTGTATGTTATCAATGTTCCACCATAAAGAATCATGGTAAAACAGTAGATCTAAGCTTCTCAAAAACGTCAACTGAACTCACAGGATTGACAAATAAAGTACAAAAAGGAGAAGCTCAACCGTTATACTGAACAGAAAAGTGATGTTTTGACCATTCGGCTGTAATTAGGTAAAAATAATAAAAATGTTTCATTTAAATGCCGGTTGCTGACAACACATGAAAAGATTTGAGTTAATGTTTGTAAACTAATCACGACATACGTACAAAACACGACAAGTTTAACTAAATGTATGCTTGTTCCATCTTTCTTAATCTCTTGTAATCTTTTAAGGCACATGTTGGGATTATAATTGCACACACATTAAATCGCGTTAAACGTATAAGGTTTCTAACAACTTGACACCAATAAAAGGCACTTTAGAACAAAATAAATGCTTCATTCAACGAAAAAGACGATGTTTTAAGGTAGTGTGACAAAAATAAATTACATTTATACACCAACATTTTAATGTTTTTCGATAACTAATTTTTTGAAAACAACATAACCTTTGCAACTCCGTTATCGATCAAAAACATTGTCTTAGATGAATTTGGAACTAATATTGAATACTCACAATCTAATGCGCAACATTCATACGCATATCTGTTCGTAAATCACAACCTGTGTTTGAGCGAGAGCTCCCCACAGAAAATTTCAACGGCAACGGCCAGTAAAATCATCTCTTACAGTTGCAATAGAGCGTATCGTGTGCCTGAGGATCCTAATAAAAAAAGACAATGTTTAATAAATAGTTTACTGTAGTTTGTACGAAAAATCATACAACAGAAACAATGCGTTTTTTTATATATAAACTGTTATATAATAACCGATAGCTAGGTCTTTACTGGGAAATATCAGACCGAGGGCTTGACGCACGGACCGAAAGTAGCAAGGTTTAAACCACAAGACCGAAGTCTGATATTTCTCATTTTTAAAAAACCGAGTGAATGAGTTAATAAGTTATTATTCAATGATTTATTTTAGTTTTAATTACAACTTTAGAAAAAAGGAAATGAATAAGAGCGGTAAAAAATAAGTTGGTAACGCCCGTGATTATTATGAAATAACCCTGCCCTTTCAGCAGCCAATCAAATTACAGACTGGCAATATAATAATGTTTCATGACGTTCTGCCAGTGAGACTATAGTTTTTGATCGGTCAAAAGTATATTACAGTGCAGGGGCCTAGGGCTTGGGAAGATTGAGGAGAATTTGGCGAGCAGGGGAAGATAGCAGCTCACCCTCACCCCAGTCTCCCCGCCAAATTATGCTCACTCTCCCCAGTCCCCTTGCGCCTACTACACTGACAAAATAATTCAAAATGCGGCATTGTTATTGTTGCTATGGGCGTTACTCAGTTTCTTTCTTCAGTTTTGTGTAAAAATTAACACGCTTTTTTTAAGAACATTTTTATAAGAGCGACGAAGCTCACACTGGCCTAAATTTAGGAACAATTTAAGAACAAGCAGAGGCTTGATAAAGCTTTTTTTTTTAACCTTTACTTAAGTTTTTCTTTAACTTAACAATACAGAACGGTTAAGAAAAGATTCTTAAAATTCTGCTTTGGGATAACACTAGAAATCGTCTCGGGAAAAATACTTCATGAATCCATGATAAAATCCGCGGGACGAATCGAATTGATAAAAAATAAACTCGCATGTATGCAATACCTTAGGCTTAGTTTGTATTCGATCAAAACAGCACATAGAAAAATAAATAAGAACAATCAAAGAATATTAGGAGACTTAAGTCGCCAAAATATTTAGAACAATGAGCCACGCTAATATTTAACTGGCACTTATGGGAAAAAATGCGTGTACTAGGGAAAGGTTGGAATTTCAACAAGGGAATTTGTGAAGCTCCCTC
>JAOBAT010086197.1:0-18455 GCA_026413305.1 Hydrozoanthus tunicans
AAAATAAAGTGACCTGGTTTTTACGAAAATAGCGAAATCGCGAAAATAAAGTGTCGCGAAATATCGCCATCTCAAAACCGCGAAATTTTGACGTCGCGAAAATTAAGTGTAATAAGGTACTGTTTTCGCTCTCATTTCAGTTTAAGGACATTTGAGAAATGTTTAACAATTATTTGCCGAAGGCGAAGTGAATACCTGGTGGATAAAACCCCCGACTTTCACCCAGATATTCACTGAGCCTAAGGCAAATAATTGTTTTAGTAAAAATAATGAGATGATCATCAGAGAGAAAAAATACCAATTGCTAAAGATCTGTGCAAAAAACTTCATTATTGTTGTCATTCATTAAGTAGCATGTATCGACATTTCAAACGTTTTCCTTTTCACGAATTAGCACAATTGTCGTATAAAGGGACATTGCATCATCTTTGAAAGTTGTTCTGTAACCTTGGTGCTTTTCAAAATAGCGTTTCCTTCAATAAGTTTAAATCTTCCTCTTAAAGATCCAGGTCGCTATTTTAAAAATTTGTTCAAAAGCCGACTATAATCACCTCGCGCGAGGTGATTAAAGTCGGCATAATACGTCACTTGAGAGCAGAGAAAACTCTATAATCACCTGAGTAATTTTTTGAACTGACTTACGACATACTACTAATAAGAACAAGAGGATGAAACGAATAAAATATGATCAAGTAACCGTTGCCTCGTTAGCCCAGTTCAAAAGACGCCATTCTGTCGTGCAGGAGGCCTAGGTTCGATTCCTCGGACCTCCACTCGGGGTTAATGGGCTATTCCGCTGGTCAGTCACGTGATCTGAGTTGGGTAAACAAAAATAGTGGTGAACAGTGGTGATGCAGGAAGGTTATTTTTACAAATATAATGCGTTATTTTCTAATTCTTCGTCTTTCAGGAAATGAACTCGAAAAACACTTTACAGGCTGTAGAAATGGGTAAGCATCATATTTCAACCATTTTTTACCGGAGGGAGGTTACCTTTTAAGTTTTTACATTTGCAACATTTTATCCTTCGGAAAACTTTGAAACGAAAAAAAAACGCAGAAATAATGGACCTTTGTGCATCATATTGCGTCTATCGGTTTGTTTAACTAATGCAGAGACTGGCCTAAACAGAGGAAAAGGACTACAAACTAAGGAAGAGGCTTGTACAGGTCAGCGGTTAGCTCGACAAATGGCAAAAAGACACCTTATGACCGAGGTTTCCTTGACGTGAACGGCAAACCGCGGACGTCTGGAGGTCACGTCACATGACAAGCATTTGATGTTTGAGGTTTCCAACGCGCGTTTTCGAAGGCTGCTGGTAGGTTTTCACGTCACGTGAGTAAATTCCCTCAAGATTTTTAATTGCGACACGTTCTCTTGGTGCAGATATGGGAAGGAATGTTTAACTTTATGTTTAACGAAAGAAGTGGGTTGGAAATTGTATTCAGAGTACTTTGTTTCCTTTTTCTCGAGCCCACTTCGGTTCGTACTAAATCCAATACAACTGATTCCCTTCTTCGCGAGCTGAATTTTTTTCCGGGGAAATAAGTCGCTATCTAAATGCAAATGTTCTGTTGTACCTAAAACGTCAAATGGGAATCCTCAAACAGCAGTTTGCCATTTGCCGTACACTTCCAAAGCCTCAATCTAAAGCTCTCTAATGACGAGTTCCTACCGGGCGCTCCATAAAACGGCAATCCTTCCAGTTCGCACACACGGAGAAGCTTCACTCCAAAACAAGAAAGTTCCAGTCCAGTTTTCCAGCAAGACCACTCCGGTTGGGAGACAGAAGCTAACTTCTCCCGGTCGCCAGCTAGATGTTCCTTGTCTCCAGCCATCTGACAGCAAGTCTTCACCACGTTGCGAACTTCTTCATCAGCTAGAATTCTAAAAAATAACACCTGAATAAGAACTAGTTCAGTTTTAAAAAAAAACTTTGATAATGTTTCTAATAATATACACAACATAATTTCTCGATTCTGATTGGTTGAGAGCAGTGCAGTTTTTCGTAAACACACTGCAAAAAGAGTTAATTCAGTGCAATTTACTCTACGACTGTGACTGCATCTGTGACTACAACCTTGACTACAACGCAACTACGAATACGATTTTACCACGACTACGATTACGACTTCGAGTACATGATAAAGAAAGATTACCTTTTGTAAAAAAAGTTAATGCTACAACCACATTTTCATTGCAATATAGCAGCGATCAGTCTCCACAAAAAACGCATTAACAACAATGGATCTTTGTTTAGGAAAGTCCGGCTTTTTCTTCCCTTTTTTATTTCATTTGAATAGACACATTCAAATGAAGAAAATCTAGGGCCCATGGATGGCCCATATACGAATAATAACATATTTGTTTTGTTTCCAGCATGGTGAATACCCGATGGTGCAGTGGTCATCACGCCTGACTAGAAAACAAAAGACGCGGGTTCGAGTCCCAGCTCGGATATAACACCAACTTTTTCGGATGAGTGTGTTGAAAGGTAATAACACTGTGTGTGTTTTCTTCTCATATAAATCCACTTAAAAAGAGTCTTAAAATAAAGGTCGGTTATCCAAAATACAGTAATGTGTAAACAGTTTTACTTCATGGCTGAAAAAGCACATTATGATAACTTCTGCTACGCCAGGCGAGTCACTGAGTGAAAAAAAAAAACAGAACGCCACATCCGAAACCAACTGAGATTGAATAAGTCGCTATCGTGGCTTAGAAAACACACTTCTATTGCCCTTTTCGATCACACAGGGCTAGTTTGCTTTCTCTTTGGGCCAAGTTTCGTCTTCTGAATAGAAAAAGATGAAAGCGGTTTTCTCAAAGGCGGATGAAGATTGAAAAAATTTTCTGTAGGTCGTTCTCGTAAAATCTTCTAAATTAAGCTTTTCACGTCGTAATTTTCAAGTTGACGACAACGTGCAGGTGACCAGAACGGTGCATTCCAACGTGCAGCTATTGTATTCACTATTGTTCTCTGCCGTCGTCGTCGACGTTGGCGTACTCGTATCTTAAGGTCACTAATCAGTTTCATCGCGGTGGTCATAAAATTGAACTCCTCTGCCTGTTTTGCACATTAGTCTTTCACAATTACCCACTTCATATTGAAAATTGTACAGACAAACTGTACATAGCTCACCACTTCAACCTGCAGTAAACACCGCGTTTTAGAATCAGGAAACTGAAAGTAAACTCTATCTCTCACAAGAGAAAACTTAAGCTGAGATTGTTTCTTTGCAAGGCGACTAGCATGCGGCAAGATTTTTGTGAGGAAAGAATCTATTTCATTTAATACTTTGTTTGCTTTATCGCATGACTAAATTCGCACATAAGACTTGTCATCTACAAGCAGACATGACTGAGTTTTCTGCCTCACGAGCTAAGGAGCACAGCTGTTTCCTGGGGGCGAATTAAGGGGGGGGGGGAAGTCAGGGGGCTCAACCTTACCTTGACCGACTCTTATTTTTGTTTTTTCTTCTTTTTAGAAACAGTTATTTTTAAACTGCGTAATGAAAATATTAAAAAAAAGTTTACATATGCATGAAAATGGCTCAAATTTTCAACATTTTCCAGGGGGGGCATACCATGCCCAAAAACCACCCTAGAGGCTTGTGCCTCCGGCGCTTGTAAGGACCCCCCCACCATTTCGGCACACGGCCCGAACACTCGCGCCTATTGTGCGAAACTCAAGCCCTCCTCATCAAAATCCTGGATCCGCCCCAGGTTTCTTCTTGCGCTGCTGGGCTCAAACACTGTACCTCGTGATTAAACGTGGCCAAAAGCCACTGGGAACGTAAGACATGACGTGCTGCCGCCTTAGGACTCTACTTCTCGTGTAGGCCGCCACACTCATTGCTCTCTCCAAGGCTTGACTAACTCCTGCAGCAATAGCTTTGCAGCTCGCTTGCTGACTGTCGGGCAGAAGGGACGGGACCAACAGGTGTTCTGAGCTCCATGGGAGGGCCACTTCAAACTTACTTAACAGGTTGATGTATTGCTTACTGAGGTTGGCGGGAAAGTTTTCACTGCGGAAGATGTATGACAGGTCCGAGAGCTTCATTACACCTGAGGTGGATCAAAGTATTCCAAATCAATTATAAAGTTGTAACAAGAAGAAGAAGAAGAAGAATATTTTAACAAAAACAGCAGTAAAATTTTTTGAGTAGTATAACAAGCTCAACACTTGTTGTAAACAATACGAAATTGTAAACACTGGTTAATTCTTTATTGAGTTTCTGAATCTTAGGCTTAACAACTCGTTTGAACAAGGAGCGAAAAAAATTCAAGAAAAACACTGAAGCCGCTTTTGGTGTTTCTTAGAAAAAAAAGAAACGAAATCAAATAAGGATACATACGCACTATAAAATACCACCCCCCCCCCTTTCCCCACCCACCCACACACACATACTTACCATTGTAAACGTGTGGGTTGACTTCTCTTATAGTCACCACATGTGCCAACATGTCGCACAACCACTGAGGATACACGAAGTAGAGATCTCTTAATAACGGATCATCATAATGCAGCAGAACACCTGCAGGACCACAAGAAAGATACAGTAGCAAGTTTTGGATTAAGGTTGTAAAATGTTCTTTTTCCCCCTCCCCTGGTCCCAACAGGTCAGCAGTTTCTCAACGGTTTTCACTTGTAGATCTCGCCACTCGAACTGCTAAATTCTACCGATTCCGAGGAGAAGAAACCAGTTACAGTCTACAGTAGTGAATGATGGCTAAACGGTGCGAATATTTTTTTCCTCTCCCCTGCCCACAATCCACCGGTCAATTGTTTCTAAACGGTTTTTGCTTGCAGAACTCAGCACTCAAACTTCTAAATTCGACTTATTCTGAGGAAAAGAAAGAGACTGCTCACAGTCTGCAGTAGTGAATGATGGATATATGTTGCAAAATGTCCTTTTCCCCAACCCAAGCCCACAGTACAACTGGTACGTAGATTCTCAACAGTATTCACTTGCACAACTCAACACTCAAACTGCTAAAATCGACAGACTCTAAGGAAAAGAGAGACTGCTCGCAGTTTACAGCATGCACGTGGTGGCTATCCTACTTTTTGACTTGGTAACGCTTGAGAAGATTCTCTGCTAACTCAGAATCAGGGTTCCAACTTGCCACCCATTGGTGGCCAACGCTACCAAGAATTTAAGGCTGGCTAGCTACTGAGGTCTAGGACTTGCAAACCACTGTCCGTCGACTATTATTGTCTCTGCACCAATGTCTGTCCACCCACATTGTCTGTCTACCAATATTGTCTGTCTATCAGTATTGTCAGTCAACCAATATTGTCTATCCACCAATATTATCTGTCCACTCATAACATCTGTCCACCCATATTGTTAGTCTACCAATATTGTCTGTCCACCCATATCTGTCCACCAATATTGTCTGTGCACCAGTGTCAGTCCACCCATATTGTCTGTCTATCATTATTGTTTGTCCACCAAAATGGTCTATCCACCCATAATGTTAGTCCACCAATATTGTCTGTCCACCCATAATGTCTGTCCACCCATATTGTCTGTCCACCCATAATGTTTGTTCACCCATATTGTCTGTCCACCCACAGTCTTACCATTGTCGTGGAGAAAGCGAGTGGCTTGATGAAGTTCCTCCATATCCCTCAGATTCACGCCTTGTTTTTCCAACTCTGTTTGGACTGCAGAGCTGAAACAACGACAAAATATACTTGCATCGTTAAAGGAATTCTCCACTGTATAACATTCTTGGTCTCAGATAAAACTCAACAGCTTAAACTTGATAATCCTGTACTTCATTGTAACGCCACGCAACTTAAAATGATCAATTTCAAAATTTGTTTTTTCAGCGCGCCGCCATTTTAAAATGTGACGTGTTTTTGGTTGCTTGACCTTTTTTCATTGCTATTGTAGTCATTCGCACTGCAATCAAAACACTTCACACTAATTATTGTTCTAAGCTCCACAGCCTATAACTTTCAGTTAAAACTGTTGATGTTTTAAAAGAAACGCAAAAGGAACACTTTTATATACAGTAAATGCGCTTATGGGGGCATATCGGTTGGGCTTATATCCGGAATGATGTCTCCGTTGGCAAATGAATTGGCATATACCGGGGACTTAACTTTGTTTAACGTGGGATTTTACGGTATCTTTTGCCCACCAGCCAAATCGCTTAAGTACCATATGTACAGAAACTGACGTTTATTGGTAGTAAAGAACTAACGTTGTTCTTACATGAATTGCTCGGATCTTAAGACTGGAGTCTGTTCGTCATTCGAGCAACGTTTGCGAATGCTGAGCACAGCTTCTTCCACCGATATGTAGCTTGCTGGAATGGGTGTGTCTACCAGGCTGGTTTTGCTTCCTGTCCAGTGAGAAACAAAAACGTCAATTTGGTAAATTTTCCCAACACTTTATTTTGTCAGTTAAGGAGAACTTTACTATTCATCTTTAGCTTTAGCTGTACTTGAGCAGTTCCTATATTCTTATTACCAAATGCCTTATTTTGTTCGAGTTAAGTAAGGAGAAGTCAGATGTTGAAAAATTGCTGGCTGTAACTGAATGGGAGAAAGGAGAGAAATCCGCAAAAAAAAAAAAAAAATCCCCCATCTAGGGCATTAAGTTTGGTAAAACATTGCCATAACCCCTTCTATCAGTACCGCAGTTAAGATTTCCAATTAGTCTTTTGGGAACGAACAAAACAAAACGACGCCACTCTGTGGGAAAACTAAAAAGTGAAGAAAGACCACATCACTGGGGCATTGGTAACCTTTAAAATCCGACCCAACATCCCCCCGGCCCGCCCCCCTCCCTCTCCTATGACCCAACCAATCGTCTCTCCCCTTCTCCCTCTCCTATGACCCAACCAATCGTCTCTCCCCTTCTTCCTGTTCTGTGATAACCCCACCAACCGTTCACCACTTCCACCCTCTCCTATGATAACGCCATCGATCCCCCTACCCTCCTAAATAAAACTCGTTTGCTTGCTCTGTTCACTGACTTTTCTAAGTTCCCCAAGAAAAGCGAGAAGAAATTGTCGGCCGCAAGTTTTTCTCTAAGCAATTCTTGCATGAAATAAAAAACAAACACAAGTGTTACTGTCGCTGAACAGAGTAAGGAAGAAAGCGAATTTTGTATTTCTATAAGGAATCACTTTAAATTTCATTTACAACTACTGGCTCTTCTCTCTCTAACCATGCATCAGCATTTGCTGTCTAGACGACTGTATGGCACTTACCCTTCTCTTTGATTTCGCATGCAATGTTGTAGATCATGTGCCTCAGTTCACGGACATTGTACCCAGTTTTGCTACTGACTTCTATCATGGCCATCACTTTCGGCAGACCCCTCTCGCGCGGTGCATAGAGGTGCCCACCAAACTCCATGGCTATGTATCTGTCCTTGATCAACTCCTGCATGTTTGGGAGTTCTGACTTACGCTCCTCCGCGGTCAGCAAGTCGTAATGTGTGCCCACAACAATGACTGGGGAATCTGGTGCACGAGCCTAAAATATCATTGTTGTTGAATTTTGTTAGTCTCGAGGTCAAAAGCGGTTTGTTATAGTTATAGCCTGCTTGCAGGCGGTTGTGTTTTTTAGCGCGAAAAAATTCAGAGTACGGCCATCTTGGATTTCGTGGTCGAGTGGCATTGGGTGCGAGGGAAGTATTTCTTTACCAGGCTTCCTCTCCTTCCTCCTTTCCGTTTTCACTCGCACCCAATGCCGCTCGATCACGAAATCCAAGATGGCGGTAACGCCGTGCCTGGGGAGTTTTTCGTGCTAAAAAAAATCACCATCTGCAAGCAGGCTATTCAAACTACTATAATAAATACCTATTCATTCTTCTCGGTCTTAGAGATGACTTTTTCTTAAACCATCTGGAACAACGAAACAGTTCAGTGCAGCGTGTGTCTTATCATAGAGTGAAGTGTTTTTGTGTAGTGGCTACCCGACTACACGGTAAAAAATATCTTCAAACTACTTTAAGTACTGCCTTTAAAAAAAAAAAAATGTCATAACAGCTCTATAGCCATAGCCACTGGCTTAGCAGAGATACATTCAATATGGCAGGGTAATTTGCAGTTAAACTGTACAAATAAAGTTTAAAAAAAGTAAAATGGTGCATGTATATGGCGCCTTTTCCATATGAATGCTCATGGGCGCTTTACAATGATTAGTTTACCTGCAGCGGACTGGAGCAATTGGCAGCCGCCTAAAAGCGGTCCATGTATGCTGATACTCATTTTACCGACTCCGGAAGGGTGGAAAGTGAGTGGCCTTTAGCAGGAAACGTCACCCAAACATTCAACCCTCGACCACGCCGGGGATCAAACCGGTGACCTTAGGGTTGGGAGGCAGAAATCTTCCCACTGCGCCAACCCCTCCGCGGTAGGAGTAGTGAAGTCTATAAACTAGCAAGTACTGGTAAATATCTAAACTACACGTAGCTAATCCACATGTATAGGATCAACAAACCTGGATATTCAGTAGCCATTGCTCTATTTCAATGACACCCCGCTCGCCGTCAGTTAATTTCCACATGACCAGGTACAGCGACCGGTGGGACAGAAAGCATTGGTGAGTAGCGTAATACTCACGCTGTTGGGTAAACGTTGAATGAGATTAGTACTGCAGTACAATTGGACCGCGGGATCAATGCAATGGGAAACTACAATTACCTTGTATTTCTGCATATTTGTAGCGCCTTTTCAATGTGAATATGTTCAATGGCGCTTTACAACGATCAGTTTATCCCCCACAGACCAGAAATATATATAAACATCAAAGTGGAAGGATGGAAAGCTTAGTGAACTTTAGTAGGGAAGAAGGTTATCCACACATTCTCAACTCTCGACTAGGTGAGGCCGGGAATCCAGTCTGGGACCTTGGGATTGAAAGTCAGAGATCTTACCACTGCGCCAACCCCTTGAATAAAGGGGATAATTCATAAATAAATAACGCATTGTTTTGCCACGTACAGCCGCCACAATGTTGGTAAGGCGAGCACCAACCTGTCCTCCAAAGTCCCAAGTGCTAAATTTAATGCTGGGTCGCGCATCTCTATTGACTTGGAAAGCGAAATCACTCTTCTTTGGATAAATCCAGTCTGATACGTCAACACCTACTGTCGAGATATTGGGCTGCTTTCCTCTGACTAGAACAAAACACAGAATTTCAACCAGGAAAACTAGTTTGCTGTTGATATCATTACTGACTAAGCTAAATCCTTTCTAGAGCTAAGTGACCGGCATTGTCCTCTGGGTTTCGTAGTGTTAAGCGGTCAAGAGTTCTCTGAACGGGACACTGATCCATCGCGGGTTAGCTTCTGACAGAAGCTGGTTCTCTTTATACTGCTGAGTGCTGTGTAACAAGTCGGGTAAAGTGTCTTGCTCAATGACACAGAATAGTGGTCTGGATGGGGCTCGAACTCGTGACCCTGGGATTACGAGTCGAACAAGCTAACCACTCTGCCACTGCATTCCCGACTTTAGAATTGACGAACTACTCTACATCATGTTAAATAATCGAAGAAAAGTGATAACTGCCAACGAGCAGCATAGAGTCGCATGTGGATAAGCTGCATGGTGAAACACAACCTCGATTTCCTGGTAACAAAAGATAACATTATTTTGTCAGCCAATCAAAGTGCGACCTGTTTACACCAAATGGCAATGGAAATCAAGGAAGGAAGTTATCCAATTTTTGTCCTTTTTCTGTCGGTAAAAACGGATCACGAGTTTAAAAAGCAGGATGTAGTTTAATTCCTTTTCAGCCTGCGCGAATATCATGAAAAATGTTTAAAAACTTTTAAAAACCAGGATTCGAGAGTATCTTACTAGCATGGTGTTCACACTGAGAATGATGTATGAAATTTCATGACTTTTCCATGACCAAATGCCATTTTTCATGACCCCAAAAATATTACAAAATCAAAGAATACATTTCAACAGAACAAGCTACTGTTTTAAATGTCAATTCGGGGTTCACACTGAGAATGAAGAATAAAATTTCATGACTGGAAATGCCTGGAAAAGGCATTTAGAAATTTCATGACTTTTCATGACCGTGTGAACCCTATAATAACTGCTTCAACGTCACGTTTACCCTTCATTCTAAATATTCAGTATTGTCTTCCTCGTTTGAGCTTTGTAATATTTTCTTCTAGTTTATTATGTCCTCTGTAAGCCTTTGCGCTTAGCAGTAGCTACTTCTAGTTTGTTATGTCCTCTGCAAGCCTAGTGGGTTTGAAGACGATAGACAAAACGTCTACTCACCGACTCCTGCCTTGGTCTTCTTCTGCCTCTCGGCCCATCCTAATGGCGGAGAATTCTGGTAGCTACCAGTACCTTCAGCTCGAAGCTGGTTCAGAAGTGTGGTTTTGCCAATGTTGGAGATGCCGACAAACATAAGCTTCATGTTGGGATACGGTTTAGACCTTTGAATAGACATCGATAGGCGGATTTCAGTATGACATCATTGTTTACATTTGGCTCAATAACATAAATCAAACTTGGAAATTGTGACTAATCGAGTCCGAAACCAATAGAGTACAGCAAAGTGAATAATCGTTGAAAGTTTTAGCTCGATACACTGAATACTATAAGACAAACGAGGCTTCAGTCTGAACCCAAAAATCGATCCCTGCTCACCATAGAGTCTCCAGTAGCTCAGTGGTTAGAGCATCCGACTAGAGTACGGAGGGTCGCGGGTTCAAATCCCATCTGGGGCTCGGATTTTTCTCCGAGTTTCTCCTTGTCTTTAAAATCACGAGGCTTCAAAAGTTGTTTAATTACAAAGATTGTATGGCTAGGTGGCAAGAGTTGCTCAAACTCAATACAACTACTGTTTTAAAAGGCTCATTTCTCCGAAAGTGTCCAATGTATCAAGCTACTAACTGCGCTACACTTTGTCAAATCTTCCACTTATTTTGTTTGAATGTCAAAGTTGGGTTTATGCCTTTATTATGTAAACAATGAAATCCGCCCAGAGTAAAACAACCAGTGACACAACAGGTTTCGTTCATTACGAGTTGTGTCTTCGTTCATTACGAACTTTTAATTGATCAGGAAATGATGTAATAATGTAAATGACACACGTCTTAAAACTAAATTAGCCTGCCGTAAAAACACACATTCAACACTAGCTAACAAACTATCTCGAGAGAAACCATCGGGTAAATATTGAACTTTTTCTATCTTCTTGCTCTTTTCAACTTATCTAATTTGCATATTTGGAAAACTTTGATACCTCAGCTACCAAGAGTTATTTTAATAAAAATGGCCGACATACTCTCAACATAGGATTTGGATGTATCTAATAGCAATCTTTTGTTTGTCAAGAAATCATTTTTAAAAGTATTTTAAACGAATAATATTTAAATCTGGTTAGAAGTGTTCATCAAATCATCCATTCGTTCATACACTTATTCATTCATTCACTCATTCATTCATTCACTCACTCATTCATTCATTCACTCACTCATTCATACATCCATTAATTCATACATTCAGTCTTCTAATTTTTTTTCCTATACATAAATTTATATTGCTTATTCATTTATTTATTTGTAGTATTTAGTGTGTCCTCGATTAGAAGAATTGCTAAATTTCTTACACGAATAAAATATCAAAATAGTACAAAGTTAAAAGTTGATTTCAAAACAAACGTTTTCGACTAATAAAGAGTGGTCTTCAGGCAAGTATCGGCATACAGTCCAAATTAGGAGCGTTAAGGCATTCAGAGCATTCAGGACATTTACCTGAAGATGACTTTATGAGTCAAAAACGTTTGTTTTGAAATCAACCCTAACTTTGTACCGTTTTGATATTTTCACCTTAATGGTATTTTTATGTAATCTTACATGACGTCTTAGTAACGTTGTTGTTGTTATTGTTGTCATTTGGGTATAATAAATGTTTTAGTACATACCTCTCTAGGACTGATCTAAGGTATCCAACCACATCCTTTGTTCTCTTCCTCTCCAAGACACTTGGGTCAATGTCTTGTAACTGAAGACCCTGATATTGCAGGTCCCACAAATCAGACAGAAGACCCAGTTCAGGCGGCAGCTGCGTCACATTCGTGTTGTTCAGGTGTAAAGCTCCTAATTTGGACTGTATGCCAATATCACGTGGCAGAACAGCAATGGGGTTGTTGCTTATGTAGAACGTCTGCAGGCTTGGAAACAGCATGTGATCAGCTTTTGTCTTTCGAAGAACTTCCTTGTCGGGCAACAAACTCGAACTTTTTCCTCTTCGGGGGCTCTGTACCACCACGCTGTCAGATTGGACTCTACTTCGATGTGGGAGGGTGAGACTAAATTCTCGAATTTCATTCTTACTGAGATCTAGTCTCTTTAAAGTGGGTAACGTTTTGTGCCGGGCATGGCGGCAAAGTTTGAAGCTAGGTGACTGAGCTCTTTTATCGTCACTTACCCTCCTTGTGATAGAGGGGTGGCCCCCTTCCGATGCGCTATAACAAGTTCTGCTAACAGAGGGGGTACGGTCTCCAAATGGACGGAAGTGTTTGAGACGATTTTTCGATAAGTCTAAAGATGAAAGCGAAGCAGGGAAAACTGCCAAACTGTTGAGCTCTGATATATTGTTGTTTGACAAATTTAAAGTTGAAAGGTTTGGAGCAAGGCAAGGGAGTCCTTTTGGAATATCTCGAAAAGAGTTACTTGCAAGGTCAATCTTCATTAGTGTGCAGCCCTTTTTAATTTCAATTTCTTCATCATCTGATTCAGAATCTTCAATTTCGTCTCCAGCGCCAATTCCCCACAATTGTCTGTGGCAAAAAACTTTCAGGTGCTGTGGTTTCGCATTTGCATTATCTTGAGATCCACCTTTTTCGTCATTCTTTTCACCCTTCTCAGGTGTCTTGCGTCCTTCTGAAGCTCTAAAACCACACACACAACGTTGTAAATTAAACAAGCAATTAGTTTGTCTGCAAAGATATTAAGTTCTGCAAAACACAATTTAAAGGGCCACACGGTGCATACACTAGCGGGGATTTTCTAGTTTCCGTGAGCTTAGACGCAGTTGCCAGGATACTTTAGCAAGTAATTACATTCGTTTTGTTTGTCTTGAAGAGTAGAAACGATTTCATTCTAACTATTAAGCCATTTGATGAAACCCTATAAATTGACCATTCATTTTGCTTGTCTTGAACAGTAGCAATGATTGGTATTATTCGTTCTAACTTTTAAACCACTTGATGAAACCCTGTAAAGTGACCAGTTTTTACATCTTGAGAGGATAGTTAGTGGTATTATTCAATCCAACAAAAGATCTTGCATTTTTCAACCTTCCAACGATTTCAAGAGTTTTGCAACTCCGGATTTTCCAATTCTCAATATACATGTTACATGTGCACTTAGTAAAAGCAATAGTCCATTTCACGTTTCCTAAAAGGTAATCAAGCTTCTACATGAAACCGAGGCGAAGGTTGCCCCGGCACAGTTAGAGAATTGGAAATGATTATCAAAAGAAAGAAACTTTTTGGCACGTCTATCGTTTAGTCTTCTCTAACTGTGCCAGGGCGACCTTCGCCTCGGATTCATGAAGAAGCTTGGTTACCTTTGAGGAACGGTAAAATGGACTAT
Source organism: Hydrozoanthus tunicans (assembly GCA_026413305.1). NCBI lineage: Eukaryota > Metazoa > Cnidaria > Anthozoa > Zoantharia > Hydrozoanthidae > Hydrozoanthus > Hydrozoanthus tunicans. Next base: position 13,599 of record JAOBAT010086197.1, read on the forward strand.
TTTCAATATAAAGTTTGCTCACTTTGATGGTGGATCTGAAGCATCCTTGTTTCCACTCAAAACTTTTGATCTTGGCAAAGTGGACACCTTTCCAGATTTTACTTTGCTAGATTTTCCTCTTGTTTTGAAAAGAGGCAAACTTTTTAAATAGTTTCCTTTCAGATCCAAGTTTTTTATTGATGGCGATGACCACATTGCATACGGTAAACTGTCTATGTCATTGGAAGCAGCATTCAAGTATTTCAGAGATGGCAACTCAAACACACAACTTGGCAAGGTTGTCATTGAATTACGATGAAGTTCCAGCTCTTCCAAATGCGAGCAATCCCATCCTGACTCCTGATAAGTGAAATCCAAACCCTTTTCTTCTCCATGATCAGCATTCTTGTTAGTGTGGCAATCAGGCTGGGAATGGCACATCTTCCCGTTTAGTTTACCATTTGCCATCCCATTGCACATTTCGCTATCTTTCCTTTTCCCTGGTGAAAGACTTGGTAATTCTGTAAGATTGTTGTCAGAAGCATTCAAACTCTTCAGTGATGGCAACTGAAACACAATAAGCGGTAGTTTCTCAATCTTATTGGATGAAATATCAAGTCTAGTGATCGTTCTAAGAACCGGATGCATCGCTGTGTTCCTAGGTTCAACATTAGGGTTAATATATTTTGCTGCTTCAATAATCCACATAGGATGAACCAATGGCAGCTTCACACTGTTCCATATAATTGCTACGGCCTTTGAGCTTTTCCAACTTTCCTCAGACATGTAACTGTGGCGATGGCCGTGTAACTTGTGTTCATTGTCCACATTCACACCTAAAGAATTTAAATAAATGGCAAGTTTTGGTAATTTCAAAACTGTTGCTAATTTAGTTTCACTGTGGCTGTTAATAACTGTAATCAAGGCCTTGTTAACCTCCAGTTTTTAAAGGAATCCTCCACTCAAATAAAACTTTTCTTAAAGTCCCTGTCAAGCTTAATTTTTTACTTTTTGGATTAAAAAGTTGTCATCTGTGAACTCAAAATTCGAATAACCAAAGAAATCTCCGCGTCTAAGTATGCTTTTCAATCGAAAGGAGATTGGAATGTAAATTTTGAGCCGAGCAGGCCGGAGACCGGTAACCTGTGACGTAGCAGCAGTGAGTTATGTGGTTTTTGTTTAAAAAATTTATTTCTGTTAAAAAATGTAATAAATTTTTTTATTTCAAAACATTTCAAGGGAATAATTCATTGATTAAAGTTATGACAATGTGACTATTGTAGCCAGAATTGAATTTTTTGAAATAAAAAGATTGTCTCTGCTTTTTGCCTCTGCTACGTCTATACCTCCTGCCGCGTCATCATTGAACGCATCAAGTCTAAAAAACGTAACAAGGAACGACGAGAAAAGGTTTTGTTTTCAAAAATTATTGTTATTAAAGGGTTCTACTTTTCATCTGGAACTTAAAAAATGAGCTTTATAGGGACTTTACGTCTGCGTCCATATCAGCAGTTCAAATTTGGTAATACTGTACATAAATCTAACGCCATGCAATTTTGTTTGATCATTCCACGGTTTGAATTTCTTGTGTGCCGCCAATTTAAAATGTGACGTGTTTCGGTTGCAGTGCCAGACCCCTCTCGTTCACTGCTAGCACTGCAACCGAAACACGTCACATTTCAAAATGGCGGCGCGCGGGAAATTCAAAATGTGGAAATGATCAAACTATATTGCTCGGCGTTAAGATTTATGTACAGGATTATTAGAGAAAATGAAGAAACAGAATGTTCATGACAGTGATGTCCGAATGGAAAAGGTGAAGCATGGTGTTCAAATCGAATAACCGTGAGTGTAAAGTTCAAATAAGAAAGAGAAGGGCAGGATGTTCAACTAGGATAAGTAGAGCAGGATGTTTACATGTCAGTAAGCATGGCAGTCAAAGAAAGATGGAGAATCAAAATGTTAAAACAGCATGATAGTGGGGATGATGTTCGAATGGAAAGAGGAACAAGACGTTTACATGGAAAACAGTAAGTATGATGTTCAAATGGTTATAATTTGGCAAAGGAGCTCCGAGTTGTCCTTTTATCTCATGGATGACGTCAGTCGTTGATGAGGTTTAGGAGTGACGTGAATTCTCTCACTCAGCAGTAAACTTTTAAATAGAGGAATTAATATAAGCTTCAAATAATAGATTTCCAAGATATACGATTTTTTAAGTTCCCAACCTGGAATTGAACTCTCACCCTTTCCAGCTGTTTAATTTTAAAGCCGATAACTTTTCACCCGTTTCACAGAATTCCCATGCAAATAGTTGCATAGTTGCATATCAAGTAGCGATTGCCAAGCTTGGGTAACCACCAAATTATCAAGGATTCTGTTGTAAAAGAGTATCCACGAGGTGGCTAAGAGAACTTTCGATCTAACAAAGTCAATAAAATCGTTATTTTCTGACCCAAAGGAGAAGCACAGCATTCATGCATTATAAGGGGGTGCAATGTGTAAATGAAACGAGACATCTTTGTTTATATGAAAGTAAGTCCTCAGTTTGATCAAATGGAGGGGAACTACTAGAGAAATGAATATTGGATTTTTCTTTGTTCTTGTTACGCTCAAACTTTGTAAACGAAACATGATCAGGGATATCCCTGTATATTTATTAGCTTGTTTTGTTACACTGTTTGAGAGCCATTGAACATATTGAACCAAATCCCTGAACTGTGATAAACTAAGTACCTTGTTGAAGAAGAACTCCAGCCAGTTGAATGTTGAGTGATTTAATTGCTCCCGTGAGGCATCTATAGTCTACATCCTTTGCTCCACGGCTACACAACAACGATACCATCTCCAAGTTCCCTGTTTGACAGGCAATCTCAAGTGGAGTCATCGTTGGTTGACCAATAAGCTCTCCCACATCATCCTTGTTATAGCCTTGTTCCGTGTTAACAGCCAGGTTGACGTCTGCATTGTGTTCTAGTAACAATTTTGTGATTTCCAAGTGACCGACAGTTATGGCGTCATGAAGAGCTGTCCTACCCATGACGCTCCTGGCGTTGACGTCAGTTTTTAGTTTTGCTCTGCACGGTCCCTGGCTGAAATAAAACCATCAATAGGCCCTTAATTGAAATAAGAGGTCACAAGACCACAGCTACCATAAAATGATTAGCAATGGAAAAATAATCTTAAGAGCTACTCTCCTCTTCTAACATTAGTAAGATGGCACAGTTTCAAACCAAGACCCGTTGGGATGGCGTTTGGTGCATTTGCATATTAAACATTCGATTTTCTGCTGTTTGCCATTCTTTACATATTTGAAGTCAACGGCTGAAACTTAAAGGGCAACTGAAACCTAAAATCAACTTTTGTCAACAAAATTGTTAACCGAGAGTAAAAACGATTTAAAAAAATACCCTTGTATCTCGCTGACTTTTCCGAGAAATTCGAGTTTAAAACACGTTACTTGTTGCATTGTACCGGTGGCTCAGAAATGGGCTTAAGCGGAGAGAGAGTGAAGCTCTGACGTCAGAAATTGGTAAGAATTGGCTCGGACTGAAAAAATTCATCACTCGAGTGAGATATCGCACACAACGTAAGTTGTAACTTTCACTCTTGACTATGTAAGCGGGCTTATGACAACAAAAACAGTTCAAGCGCTCGCTTGCTCCCCATAACCTACGTCACATTTTACCTTCGTTCACCGCTGACAAGTCGACAAGCGCCCACGCTCAATGACCCCAACCGACCCGAAACACGCACATACAAACTAGAATTTCTCAGAAAATCAGCGCGACACAAGAAAAAAAATTTTTAGAAATGTTCTCAACACCTTGAGAATTTCGTTAAAAAAATGTTGATTTTAGAGTTCAGTTCCCCTTTAACCGTTTTACTAAATTCAATCTGCTCTTTCTATTTCTGGATACCATTTTGTCAAAGTTGACCGATTTAAATTTTAGTTTAAAAAATTATAAAAAATCAAGAAACTTTCAAAAATATTTTGTGCCAGCAAGACATAGTTTACATAAATACACAATGACGTAGTTGTTCATTATTGTGGAATACTTGTTCTTGGTTCAACAACAAATCGGAACATGAACCGTGGTTGTCTGATGTTGAAATCACTACTCTAAGAAAACTTCCTATACCACCTAGGGAACTCTTGTAGGGAGCCTAACACCCAGCCATGTCTGAAGCTGCTATGGTCGGATCTACATACATACATACATACATGCAATACATAGCTTTATAAATTTACAGAGACTGTTGTGGGTGGTCAGGCCACTAGCAAGACGTAATGCTAATGTGCCAAGAAAATAGAGTAGAAAATCATTAATAAAGACTAGATCTAATACAAGAGCTAACAACAAAAAAGGAAATTTCATCGAAAAGAAAAAACTAATACATGTGTCTATACGAAATATTAATACAAACTAGAATATAAAATCAAGGAACAGGTAAACTAAGAATTTTGGTCAGGGCATGAAAAATCTGCTAGCCCGACGCCCGGGGGTAGCAAATATTCTAATATGGCTATCACTATGGAAACATTTTTGTGCCCTATGGGCTAGCGCATCAGTTTTCAAACGTCATTAAATTAACATCTCAGAGAATAAGAAAAAGCCTTAAACACGAGGTTCCAGTATAAAAGGGTTAGGCTCGCCCCTTTTTCGAGCCTTTTCATGAAATTTGAATAAATTTGGAAATAAAAAAGAAACAACCCACTTTTAACAATTCGAGGTCATTTCCACCATAATCGTGAAACAGTTTCATTTTTTAATAGTAAACGAAGTCATTGGCATAATAACGTTCTACTGGTAGGCGTACGTCGTGAAAGGCTGCTGATAAGAATTAAGATATACGAAATTTATCGCCAGAGCAATT
>JAOBAT010086208.1:0-18446 GCA_026413305.1 Hydrozoanthus tunicans
TCTCTTTTATTCAAGTTAAAATTCATCTCTTTTATCGGAATCACCGTCAACCAATTCGACGCTCCTTTCTCTGTGGCTAGCTCTACTGCTCGTTTGGTTTTGCTTGGCAAGGATTCCCTCACTTGCTCAAACTGCATCTTCAACCACTCATCCTTTTCTCTTCGTGCACTTGTTTGTTAGGTTTTTATTTCCGTCTCATTCGGCGGCTCGTGGGCTTGGTCGACAATTTGCCGCACAAGAGGGCCAGTGATCTTAACAGACGCTTCATACTCTTGTGATGCAGTTCTATTAATAATAATAGCAATAATAATAGTAATAATAATAATAATACTACTTAGAAGCCTTTTTACGATTATACTTTAGAATTGATCTATTTGTAAAACAATCTTTAGATTTATTTGAATCAACTTTTAGGTTAATGCTGCTTCTCGTCTTTTTCGTGAGCTTACGTCAAGGTGCTTGTCTACCTCCTGAACTGTCTTGAAGGTCAGGATACATGTTGGCTCAAGGCAGCTGTCGATCTGTAGTTTGCTTTCCGTTTGCTTATAACTTTTTTCGTGTACAACGTCTAGTCCGTTCAACAGGCCTCCGAGGCACCTGACCCCTTAAACTTTTGTTTCAGCCAGTCGCTGTCATGTCGTTATCTCACGACAGTATAACCTAATGGGATCATTTTCGCATCTTTGACAAACCTTGGCGTCGCAACGCACTCATTTTCAAAAATTCCAAAACAAAAACAATACCTTGCAAAATTTCGCAGCGAATTTATCGATAAAAAGCTGATTTAAAACGACTCAATGCCGGGGGAACTCGGCCCAGTCCTTCCTGTTCACGTCCAAGATGGCGGAAGTAGTAAGTAACAGTATTAGCCTCAATCCATGAAGGTTTGACGTCAAGATACGTGAAGTTATGTTCATAGTTCAAAACAGGATAACTTTTGTCTGACTTATCTAATCACAGATTTATTGTTTACGGATTTTAATCAATCTGTTCGGCTTCGCTGGCTTGAGAGTTGTTGTGTGATAGAAAGGGTCTGCGAGATGTTTATGTGACGCTCGCGTAATAGCTTTGTAATTCACAGGTAAGATCAAAACAGTAATTATTATTGTTATATATATAGATCTAGACTTCCACTCAACAAAAAAGAGCACAGTGAATAATTGATTCATGGTTATGTGCTCCTGAGCAAATTCGAATGTATCCGGCGACTGGGATACATTTGCACAGTTGTCTCATACCTGCTCGCTGAAGTTGTGCCGTCTTTCCTTGTCTATTTTTGTTACATGATTGTTTAGGGGAAGGCTAAATACATTTGATGCTCAGACGAAGGTCTAACGCTGGAAACATCAGCTTTTCGTATCATCTCACGGCAACGATACTCTATTTATCACATAATAATACAAATTGTATCCACTCGCCGACACATTCAATAGATATTTTAAAAATATATATATATACCTAAGTTTAAATACATGAAATATTCGTCATGGGAGAGCAAAACTAACTGTTTTCCCAGACTCGAGAGACTAGGTTCTAGTGAGAGATAACTAACCAAAAAACCGAAATTAAGTTAATGTCGTAGACTGGTAAATCGCACTGCATCTTAAGGCCCTGTTACACGAGGCAATTTTTTCGGCAACTTGCAACGCAACGCAGTAGCGTTTCAAGTTGCGGAGAAAATTTCGCGTGTAACATCCCTCTCTGCAACTTGCTACGCAACGAAAAATTGCGAAGCAAGTTGCAGAGAAAGTCGAACCATCTTCTAATTTTCGCAACGCTGTGAAGCAAGTTGAAGCATGTAACATACGCTTTGCAACCTGCTTCGCAACATACTGTCGCTATCAACGCGAAAAAGCGAATCAAATCAGAATATTGTAGTTTCGGCGCGCGCCGGAGTAAACAAAGAAGGCGGAAGTTGGTAAAAAGGAAGTAAAGCTAGGAGAAAACGAGAGTGAGACTGAGGAGCGGCCGTGTTTATGGAAAAGCGGAAACTAGACAAGACAAGAACGATAGAAAGCATGTGAAAAGCTATGCGAAAAGTTCGAGCAGAAAGCAGAGGCATTAAAGAAAATCGTTCACTCGCTGCGAAATTCAATGCTGCGCAAATTTTAAAGAAGCCAGGGCAATCCAGTCTATGGGAGTACCTGGAAGTTTTACAAAAAAATTAGCGATTTGCTTTTTGAATTGGAAATGGGTGTGGAAAACATACAGCCCAATGCTATGTTTTCCATTTTTTTTTTCGCAACAAAAATCTCCCTTTGCCCTCTCGACCAATCAATTGAAAGACGTAAGTACAATTAAGCATCGAGTAGATTAACACTATGAGTGAAAGCCACAGGTCGTAATTTTTTACTATTCATTCTTTGTTTTAAAAGCATAAAAGTAAACTGTGTTCTCCTTCTGTATGTCGTTGCCCACAAGCAAAAAATGACAAATTCGTATTTTACCTGGTAAAAACATCCTAGCTCTCTCCAAACGACGAGCTGCCCACGGCTTCACCCAGATTGTCCGCTCTCGTTTAGTTGTTTCTTAAATAGCTTCATCCAGCTGCTCATCCAATAACACAAACAACGACAAAACTGCTTTTTTACGACAGTCTTCCATCACAAAAAGTGTAAATTTAAAAACTTTTAGCTGAAAGCAGCAAGCCGGGGTAATGCAAAAAAAAAAATAAACAATGGTCGTGTGTTTCAATTTGCACGCGTGACAGTCATTTTAAATGGGAGAAACTGCTGATGTATCATTTTGTCGCAGGCTACGAAAAAGATCATTGCGAGTTGCGGGGAAAAAAATGCCCGCGTCTAGGACATCTCACAGCAACTTGCAATTTTTCATTATCGTCAACATTGCGTTGTAAGTTGCTGAAAAAATTGCCTCGTGTAACACAGCCTTTGTTCATCCTGAAGTTATATTCGTCCTTGTTGACCAGAACAACAACATTTCACTTCTTCGCTATCATTTCTGTCAGTATTTTTTCTTATTTATTTTTTTCTAAACGTTTAAAACGACCCTTCGAGATTCCCCTTGCTTCTGCCTCGCCACAACGGGCTTCGTGGCGTAAGCACTCCGCCTTTGGAGTCAACTACGGAAGAAAAAAGAAAAAAAATACAGGCCACTTCCTGAATTATTAAAATTAGTTGCGGAATATCACGATCACTGAATGCATGTTCTGAACGAAAAAATTATGAACAAACAATCGAGTTCACGCGCTATAACTACAAAAGCGAATTCAATCAATATATGAGAAACTGATTGTAAAACTTACTTCGTCAATTAAATGCCTCTTCCGATTCCATCTAAGTGCTGTAGAAAATTGTTGAAAAAATCAAAAGTGTATTAGCGTTGTAAATTAACTGCAAATCTTTCTCGCGGACGCGATTTTCGTTGTCCACAAAAACTGATCAAGCCAAAGTAAGCTTGTTGAACATATTGGTAGCACGCAGGCGCATATCATGATGTCCGGGGAAGAAAAGGGGGGGTGGGTGCGTAAACCCCGATGCAAGCATCTGATCCAGCGCCACAATCAGTGGCTATAACGGGGGACTAAGCTTATGGAGCTAAGCTCATAACTCAAGGATCGCCGAAGGTGCAACCTTTCTATAGGGATCTGGGGTTATCCTCTCCCAAAAATATTTGAAGTTTTGTACTTCTAAGATCGCCGAAAATGCGATGATTTTTATGAGTCCAAGCAGAGTTTTGTCAATTTTTTCATCGTCAATTTCTGTTAGCGTGTTTTAAATAAAAATTGTGTATTGCGTTTCTAGGCCATGCTCTAAAACCTTTGAGTATTTGTGACCTAAAAAAGTGAAAAGTATTGTAACATATGTCACGTGTCATGTTGCAAACGTACTTTGAGTTTCAGATTTTTCTTACCAAGACTTAGTGCACCAGTGTTTCAGTTGACGTCGGGAATAAAGTCTGAATCTATATACAAATTTGGAGTTTTTCTACGAGAAACACAAGTTACATGATGTCAGAAGTTTAAAAGAACTACACAGGAAAATGGCATCCAGCACTCTCCAATGGCCGAGTAGTCACCCAAAGAACTGGATTTCACGACTGACAATCTACGCGATGCATACCTTAAGATTGAAGAAAATTGAAATATTTTGAAATGAGAAAATCGAGCGGCGAATCAGAACCCAAACGGAAAAACGCGTCTACATTATTTTTATGCTTTGGGGGAAAAGGCCGAGAAATACTTAAAACATTCCAATTACCGCCAGAAACGTCGATAAATGAAGAGGGGAAACAGAATGGCAAAGAACAACCGACGAACTGAAACAAGTTTTCAGGGCCTACTGTTTGCCGTGCAAAAACTTGACATACGAACGACACAGGTTCTTCACCAGAAGCCAAACAGAAAACTGAGGAATCCATCGACCAATATGTCACCAAGTTGAGAACCCTTGAATCGATATGGGAATTTAAAGACCTACAATTAAGATGGCCTAATTCGCGATAGAATAGTGGAAGGTATAAGAACGCAGCCCTGAAGGAACGACTCCTGAGAATAGCCAATTTAAGTTTAGAAAAGGAAATAGATCTTTGCAGAGCCGCAGAACAATCCAAATGCTAGATTAAATCCTTTTCTGAAAAGCTCACATGCAACGTAGATCACGTACGGTTTGCTAATTTTATTCAATATTCTTCTTATTCAAATATCCTTTTTAACTTCCTCACTATCCAACAAAAGTTTAGGTGTACTCCTCCCTTAAAGGAGACCGTGGTTTTAGTGCTCCCCTCCTCCCCGGCCCTTAACACCCCACCACCGCGCAATCCGGGAATGCTTAGGTTTTGACATAATCGTTACTTTCGTAGTTCATCTTTGATGGACAGCAGTGACGTCATCTGGCAAAACCCTGGTCCGGTTGTTCTGAGCAGTCATCTCAACAGTCGCTTGAGTTGACAGCTTTTGTAGGTGAAGAGGTGATTTCTATTGTTATTTAACTTGTTTTTCGTAAAAATTTCTGATACACTACATGCACGATCAACATATCCCGGAGCGGGTGATCGACATTATGAAGGCCAGTGGAGAACTGACCATGAACTGCACGACCATCAGTGCCTGTTTAACTTTGCGTACTCAAAGCAAATTTTAAAATTGATATTCTCGAGCGAAACTGAGAATACCTCGAGGAAAACAACACTTTATTGTTTAAATGAATTGAATAATCTGAGCATTTTTTATTGAAACACATTCGCCTTCGATAATAGCCCAGTATTTAAAAAAATTTTTTTAGTGTAATACGAACGTTACGTGTTTGAAATTAGGAACGAGGCAGGCCTGCGGCATGCAACCTGTTTATTTAGCAGTCAAAACAAGTATCTTATTCGCAAAAAGCTTGACAGATATTTGCCTGAGAGTCAAGATTAGATGATAATGGACATCTATATCTTTTTTTCAAATTTATGGCTTAAAATATATTAAAGTACTTTGGTTTTAACTTTACGTTGAACATTGTTCTGTATTGAAAAAACTTGTTCTTGAAGTATTACGTGCAAAATAATACTCAACTTCCCCTACTTTATGGTTTACCAGGTCTAGTCTATACTGCTGTTTCTTTCCTGTGAAAATTAAAATCTTTCACAGGTTGTTTCTTGTAATTTTTCATTCATTAATTCGGTTAATTACTTGTCTGTTCTTGTTTGTATAAATTTCAACATACTGAAACATTCAGTTAAATGCGAATTTTGAAAAATCTTTGAGAGCGGTTTTTCAAATACGAAAATCATTATTGATAAATAAATGCTTGAGGCAAAAGCTATCCCGTGAACAGTCTCTTAAATATAACTGTAAGCGAATTGCAAGGAGATGTGCTATTTTCCTCAGGAAATAATATCGATTCTTTGACACACAGCAATTATCGGAAAAGAAAATTTTTTTTCGTACTAACCTGGTGAAGGGCCTTAGGTGAAGCAAAAGTCAAAATTGTAGATCTTTTTTTGCTAAAGTTTAAGATTATTTTTGAAATGGTCTTAAAACTTGTTTTTGTTTAATAAAAGTAGAGTAAAAGTTGTTGCACTAGTTTAGAGCAAACAAAAACGTGCTTGATATTTTTAAGTTTTCGGACAACTTTCTTGAAAATAATGTCGGTTAACGTCCACCCGAAGTTTAGGGGTTTTCACCGAAATTGGATAGTTTGTGATTTTTGGTATGTCTGTTTATCACAACTCATCTGATATTTTAGCACTGAGAAAAACTTTATTGCATTTTGCTTGATCACATGTACAAACCACAATTTTTCCTGGGCTATAACGGCAGAGGGATATTACTATGTAGTGTTTTTCCTCGGCAAAAGGGTACTTCCGATACTCTAACCCACTGGGCTACAGATGCTCACACACGCAGGAAGCTAAACCTCTAATATTTTCTACTAGCACAATACTTAAAAAAAGTTTTGGGAATTTGCTACTTTTTGGCATGATGCTGGTACAACATTTCAAAGACAAAAACAAAGTCACTCATGCACGATAAGCAAGTTTATTTCTTTTACCATTGGTTTCGTTGTCACAAGTTACATGATAACTGTAATAGCCTCTATTTTAGTCCCCAAAAGAACTGCAGTTTGAAATGTTAAAACGCTTAAACCCCAAAATGACAGACATCTCTGCTGTTTAATTCGCCTTAAGGCTAATTTAATGTGCATTAAAAACCTCGTAACGGAGAGGTGTGAAATTGCATGTGCCTGCTAAAAGATCCTTCGCATTACTGTGACCATATGTAAAACCGCTCGGGGGAAGATAGGTGTGGCCCAGGTTGGTGTAGCTGTTACGGTTATGCCCTGCATCATTGGCGATATAAAGGTCGTGTCCGCCTCCAAATGTAGGACCATACCCGTTGTGGTTATAGTAGCAATTTTGGGGATATTTGTACTGTCTCATCATGGTTGGGGCAAGATTATACTTGTTCTTCAATGTAAACAACCAGCCGTGGACGTCATTTGCGTACTTTTTAAGGTTTCCTGTGGGATCAAGATGAAAGCACTGTTAAGAAGTGAGAGATTATGCCATGATAATAACCCGATAGGGGTAATTAAGATTACTACCGCATAGTTAATGATTTTGAAACATATTGAGGCTTGAAAATATTTCTATCTCACTTGACCACTGCAGTTTGTCAGCATTCGAGAAGAAAATGTATGAGCCAGCTTACATAATGGCTTTTTTAACGCGATCGTCGCGTTAAAGTTTAGTACTATTTCGACGGCTAAAGGTAAATATGTCTGACATAGGTGAGTCGCTTTTATCTATAAGTTTTTGATACATATATAACTACTTTGAGCTTGCCTCTGTCAATGGATTAGACCAATTAAAGGATGATTTAGGAATTAACAATACTTTGGAAGAAACTAGCTCTAAAAATAAAGGGGGAAAAAAACAAAATAGCACTGATAATACGGGCCTGCGCAAAAGCCAAGAATTCGAGATAGCAGTTTTTTCTGTGACAAAAACTCGGCTGAAGGGATTTCCCTGGTCTGTGGCAAATGTTTCGGAGACTGGCACTAGGTTTCTGATTGGATAACGCAACAAGAATAAAACAGAATTATTTTAGCTCAACTTTCTGCGTGAAGGTGTTGTTATTCTTCTTTATTTTTCATCGTTTAAAACAAAGTACTTAAAACTCAACCACCAGTGTATGTTTAACCGAGACACGAGGGGAAAGACTGATCGATAATGGGGGAATTCAGCCGCCGGAAAAAAGTCTTATTAATGTTTTCGCGACTCGCTTGCGTAAACAATAGTGACTTCGAAGTCGTGTTTTTAGCAGCGAAGTGATGACAACAAAACTGCCACAGCATAGTACTTGAGCAATTTACAAATACAAGTACAGAGTCGAAGTTGAGAAGGATTTGAATACGTGCGCTCTGTGTTAAAATTAAACTCACTTTTCAACCGAGATTTGCTTCTTTGAAAGGAAGATAGCTTATATTTGTGTTACTGCCTAAAACATACCCACAGTATTGGTAATTATGTATGTGGCAACAACTGTTTGATTAATTTTCCTTGAGACTCAAACACCCTGCAACAATGATTGGTGCAGAATTTATGGAGCTGCTGCACTTGTTTGTGTATACTGATCATATACATGTAAAGAACAATGTAAATATATTTCCAACAAAAACAAAAATGATTAAACTCAGTTCAATTTTTTTTATAACCTGATGTGTTAAAGTTATTTTTGCTCTGGTTGTGCTTTTGTTTGTTTTTTTTCTTAACAAGTTTATAGTGGAGAAGCAGACAAAAATGAAATCCAGACTCCTTAACACAGCCTCAATTTTGAAATTTTACAACTTAAAGTATACCAAACTTTTTGAAAATATTGAACAAACCCAACTATTCACTCTCCAACCTCAGGTAATTTTTCCATTAGACCCTTCCTTCCTCCTTCCTTGAAATTTCCAACTAAGCTCAATACAGTTTTTTCAATTATTGATTTTTTGGTTTTCATTATTTCTCATTATGCTTAGGACCTTTAATTACTACATTTTTATCTCCTCTATACATGTAGAGGGCCTGAAAAAGTCTTGTTTGTAACAATCTTGATGTTAAAGCTTGTTCTGTCATTTAATGTTAGCTAATTGTGTTCACAAATTTATTTAATATTACACTGTCAGTCTTTTTTTCATTTCATTGATATTGCTTCAGCTTAAGCATCCTGTTTAGTCATCTGTCATTCAAAACTGACAAAAGTCAACATGCTAAAATACATTGGTATTTATTTATTCAAGTAGATCTTGGCAAATTTGGTGAACCCCACCCATACACCAAGGCATCTTGGTTCTTTTTAGCATTTTTGTGAATATAGAGGAATTTTTAGAACCTTCACTTTATATGGTCGCACACAAGAACTGGGTATGTTGACAGGAATTTTAGTAACTTGGACTTTTTTGTGTGCGACTTGACCCCAAGTAAAACGAAAACTATAGTCAAAATTGAATCTTGCTAAGTCCGTTTAAAGATTTGCATATTTGCAATACACAAGATATTACTTTCCCAGGACAGTATTCTTAACTTTTTATTTCACCTACTTGATTTGTTAATTTTTATCATAAACAATTTTGTCTTACCGAATGGCTTTTCAGTTGGCATTTCGCCGGTAGGAATGGCACGCAGTTCATGCCAGTTGTTTGTTTATAAATGTTCAGCTTTTGCAGCAGCTGCTTTGTCGCTTCTGCGCTGAGGTGCTATTGGATAGCACCCACTGCTACTTTTATGTGTGATAATTTTCTGTACTATTATCAGTCCCGAAAAAGACAAAGTTTGTAAACGTTTTCTTTTAAGATTTTAAGGTACAAAAAATATTCGAGTCAGAAGTCGAGACGCTACAAGTACTGAAGTAGGCTCGCGCAACGACCAGTCTAGACGCCTAGTTACAGTAATTTACAACTGCAAATTTGCAAATGATTTCGGTTATGACTTAACGAAAAAGTTTGGGGCTCGCTCCATTCTCGAAACCGGCAAAAGAACATGGATTGAAGAAAACAATCGAACATTTTTCGTTGGCGGGTTGCTTTCTTGAGACGATTTTCGTTTAGTTGGTGTTGTTATACGTGTTTTTCATCCCAGCCGGCTTTCGTCATTTTAAAAATAATAATTCAAATTCATTAACCAAAAAAAGGAAACAAAAACAAGTTTTAAAAAAGCCCCGCGCGTTTCACGCCGTCCTTTCAGCTGAAAGTTACCATAACACCGAGTACAGTTTCTTCTTCCCTCCCGTGGAAAGTAAATTTTTCTTCTCACCAAAGCGAGGCACTGACCTTTGTCCACCGCGGGAGTATGGGGGATTGGAACCAAGCGAAACATTTGCCACAGACCAGATTTCCTGTGAGCACGGCGAAATTTGATTGGTTCGCTATCTCGGGCTATTGAGCATTATCCACTTGGGATAATGCTTGTGTCAAAATGGCTTCGGAAAATTCACATTTTACAACTGTCACATGCATACGATGAAACTTTGCAAATACAGACAGCTTAAATTCCAGAAAATACCAAAAAAGCAACAAAACATGCACTGCATGCTTTCAAAGTAAAATGTACTTTAATATTCAAACAATTCAATTTAAAGCAGCAATGTTAGCAACTTTTCAAACAAACAAATGGTGCTCTTTAAAATCACGCTGGCAAACCAATGTTTATGTTTCGCTTCTTTATATATATTGGTTTGCACAATAGGAACTTCGAATAAAAATTTCAAAACGTGAGCACAACTGTTCAAAATGAATAAATGTTTGAAAAAGTTTTACCTGTCTGCTCGTAAATATGCATGACGGCTGTTTCACAACAAAGTGAGTTTGGTGTCGATAAGGTCCACCATTGACCACTTCTTAAGAGATGAGTCATTTGAATTGATATTTAAGGATGAGCCAAACAACAAATTACTTCAGCTAGTTTTAAAGATACAAAAAAACCGCTTTCTCAAGTTCGCAGTTTGAGGCCACAAAAGAGTTGGTGGCATGATTTCTTTCCTTGAACGATCGGCTGATCGACCTTTGGGCAGTTTGTGAAAGCTTCATCGCTAATGTCACTCTCGTTCATCAAAACTCTAAAGCCTTACAGTCACAGACATTTCATCCAACAACCGACTGCAAGTCCCATGTCTCATTCAGTTTAAGGAAGTTTCCATTTAAGAAAATCTAAATGACGCACTAACGCAACGCAGCCTCTCTAGAAAGCATACGGCACAATTTCGGGAGCTGTCATTTCAATTGAGTTTTGGTCAGATTCAGTTGTTGATCGACGTGATGGTTCTTTATGGCAATTGTCATTCACCGTTCCCACTTTTTCGCAAGAAACTCTTTAAAAAACTACCTTCAGGCTGAGATTCTTTGTGTAACAACTGTAAGTTGTTTGACTCTTTTGCATCAATTAATTTCCATGCATGAGTTCAGCGGCATGGAAGCGAGTCGCTAGTTTTGGCGAGTGCATAAATTAAAATGACTGTGAGAAATAAAAAATCTAAATTCTTAAAAGTTATTGAATTTTTCTTGAAATCACCTTGTTTGTAAATACTAAAACAAATATTCTCTTAAGTCTTGGTGAATAGTGGTTTTTAGAATATAATATTCTACCACTATTCACCTCGATTTCTGAGAATAATTGTTAAATATATATAAAGTTAATGTGAATAAAGCTATAAAACTAAACAACTTCACTTTCGATTCAATGAAGAAAACTATCTCCAGATCAAAGGCACTGCAATGGGGACCAGGGTCGCACCAAACTTTGCAAACGTTTATATGGGGAACTTTGAAAATAAATTCGTCTATGAAGCAGAATGGAAGACATTTATAATTGATTGGATAAGATTCATCTTTATAATATGGAAAGGGACAAAAGCACAATTTACTAACTTTCTTAAGGTCATTCCATTGAAATAGAACCTGCACCTAGATTTTTGTAAAACTTTCCTCATTTGTCAATCGTTATATGTAAACTGAAAAAATGGAATAAAAAGGGGATGTGCCCGTTTTAACTTTTGAGATATGATTAATACAAATATCCCCTCCAGGGCTATTTTTCTGTTGTTGTAAGCTTGAAATTAAAACAACATTTTCCTCATGTGGCCAACCAAGATAACATCGAGGAGCGCAAGGGAAATAAAGGGAGATAACGTAAAGAATTCTTCTGGATTAGGACAATAACTTTCTTGTGATTTTCAACAAAAACATCCATTGTAAGGAGGCATTTTTATGGGCTTTTGTTGTTTATATGTTTCCAATACCCTAAGAAACAGTGTATTCTTGCCTCTATGTGTTTTTATATTTTTCCACACTTGCAACACTCAGATTTTTCTTATTTTTTCTCTTCAGAGAGTCTTGTTGAAATTTGACTGATTGACAAAAAATATTGTGGAGTACCCGTGCTTGTTTAGGAGGAACTCTAGGAAAACTGGCAAAACATGTGCTTTTTTACCCCATTTCCGAGGGGAGACTGGAACGAGTTAAAAAACCATATATTATTAAGAAAACTACTTTTTTGCATTATTTTTTCTGATATGTCTTCGAGAGCTCAACATTCAATAGCATATGACAAAAATGTGCAAACATTTAAAAATTTCTAACATACGCAGTAAAGATGCGCAATGCAAAACTGAGGAATTACCTCAATCATCTTAACACTTCTGTGCCATCAATTTTAATTTACTCACGAAATATCAAAAACAGAAGTTAACAAACCTACGGACTCACACAGTTATCTTTCCTGTTCATCTTCGCACCCTGCGCATGTCAAAAATTATTTTCCGTACTCTCAGTTCCTGAGACTTCGCAGGCTATGCAGTGACAACTTAGATTTTCAACCAAAATGCTCTGAAAAGTCTATGTTTTTTTCTGAACGTGGTTATCCAGACCACGTTATTAACCAGGCACTCAATCGCGTTAAGAATGTCAGTAAGGAGATGTCCCTTTCGCCAGCTGATTCAAACAGCGAAGAGAGAATACATGTTACCATGGTATTTAAACTGTAAATTTTACATACTTTGATTATGGCGATTATTTCTATTTTTATATGCAAATTTATTTGAAATTTTAAAGTGTTTGCTTAGGTTTTGCGTAGTAATGCTTTGTTTCTGTGACGACATGAAAACACAAGCTCGTTACGTTTATTGAGTGATGACAAGTCAGCAGATGATTAAGTCGGCAGATGATTAAGAACTTTTCTTTAAGGCAGAGGGTGCATCTTTTGCTGGAGCTAAACTCGTGATTAGATGTGATAAATAAATTGTCAACGCCGTAAATGAAGTTGAGAAGCTGACGTTTCGAGGGTTAGCCCTTCGTCTGAGCATATGAAAAAGTGAGGACAATAAAGGTTTTATATAGCTAGTAAATGAGTATGAATATGCAATGAGGTGAAAGGCGATTGGTGAAAAGTAAAACCGAATTAGAATCAGGCGAATGAAAACCGCTCATTAATTCCATTCGGAACCAAGGTGCCAAGTTTGAAAATAAATATTTGTTCCTTTCTTCTGCGCGACTCATTAGAGCCATTGTGAAGAGAAATTCCGGTAATTTGCATTGTTTGAAAAGAGTGCCCCGGTAGATTAAAATGTCGCGCGACTTTTTTGGAGAGCGAATCATCATTGGATTTAACATCTCTTAAGTCCTCAACGAATCGGCACTTAATTTTTTGCCTGTTTCTCCGATGTACAATTGTTGGCAAAGGGAGCAAGTAATACAGTAGATTAAATTGGTACTAGTACAAACAAAATGGTCGGATACTGCAATTGATAGGGCGGGGCCGGTGTTTTAAGTTTTACAATTTTTGCGTGATCATTTGAATGTACCTGGTTCGTTTGCAGGTCGCAAAGCACTTCTGACAAAATGGATCTACAAATTCTTGTCACGTTTAAATGAGACTAATAGAGGCTGGGAAAGATACTAGCTGTTTCTGGGATTTCAGAGGATGATGTTTTTGGCTGCCAAATTGTTAGGGTGATAATTAAATCACATTAAATCCCCTGAAGAGTGAGCTAATCACGAAACAGGATTTTCAGGATGAAAGTGTAGTCTTTTTGTTATTAATCTTCAAGTACTATATATAGCGCTCTACTTTTATGTATCAATCGCGAGCACTGTGCAACGGAAAAATCGAAGCATAGACTTCCTATGTACAAAATGTATATATATATAACATCAGGGTCTAAATTACGATAGAGTTAAGGCGCGACTAACAAAAGACGCGCCTTATCTTAGGCACAAAAGATGCAATTATACGGCTGAGTTTTTACTTAAGTTTGTTTTAATGTCTCGTTTTGAAGCTGGCTGCCATGACAACGTCGTCTTGGCTTGTTGTGGTGCCTTGCATAAGTTGCAAGGAACAGGATAAATCATTTTTACGAGAAGCTCACGACGAAGGTTAGGCAGCACAAATGCTGAGGCTGAAGGTAAATAAGGAATTTAGCAGTTGGAGTTTAAACATTCAATCTACTTCCTTTTTTAGCTCCGAAATTATAATGACGCACGTTCAACCGTTTGAAATTCATACTTCTGTCGATCATCTTACCGTTCCAGCTAGGATAGCTATAACCGCCAAAGATGTACTCGTTTGATCCAATATGAGTCTTCACAATGGTTACAGTAGATCCACGGTTATCGCAGAGGCGGTGAAACTCACTGGAGGCCCAACCGTTAGCGGCTGTGTCAAAACATTTGACCCAACGTTTGTTCTGTCCACCAGGGGTACTTCTGAGCCACCCACTCAGAACATTAACAAAATGAGCGTTCCCTCCAATGATTTTCGACTGTTCAATGCCATTACCAGAGCGTTCTTAAAGTAGAGACATGGAATAAGTTTTTTCTAGAGAATAACAATTATTTAGGTAAAATTATGGATAAAGCAAGCTAATGAAAGTTGATTGATTCTCTAGACGGGTTTTTTGTCTTTACTGTGGGTATGTATTTTAAAATGACTAATTTCTAAAACTTTTTCTTGACGCACGGTATACGAACGTTGCAAGATTGATTTGTTTAATAATTCAGCTGGACTTTTTGCAAGAAAATGGTGACTGCGAACTTGCGCAGATGAATTGCACGTTTTTGCTTAACAATAGAGAGTTTAATATTTAAGGACGGCAACATCGATGACGACAGCTTGCAAAAATACTTCTTGCTTGCCTTTTTCGACCACTTATGGCTAGTTTGCTTTCTCTTTTGTCCGAGTTACGCTTTGTGAATAGAAAGGATGAAAGGTAAAAAAGATTAACATAGTTTTCTGTAGGTCGTTCTCGGAGTCGGAAAAAAACTTTAAAACTAAGCTTCTTAACGTTGACGACGTGCATGTGGGCTGCACGGTGAATTCCAACCTTCAGCTATTGTGTTCAACATTCCCTTTTGTGCCGTCGTCATCGGCGTTGGCGTAATCGTTTCTTAAACTCCCTAATACGTCTTGCAACTGTATTAAAAACAGAGCAACAGAGAATTTTCTGTCATTCAGGATGTTTCAAATAAAAAGCACTTGAAAAAAAAGAACGATTTCATTTCTTTTTTCTAAGATACTGTTTTCCACTTAGAGATCGATGTTGACATTGAGGAAGATTAACTCCGAAGTTTTTTGTGATGGACTTTTTACGACAATATTAATTCTTGTCTAAGCAATAACATATCGTATGAGGATGCATTCTCCAATTTTTGTTTGTATGAATGTAATTAACGTGTCATACTTGTGCATGCACGTGGATATGTAGCTGTCTCTTGTTCACTTGGTTTAAGGGAAGTTGACACGCTTTCCCATAAGACATATAACAACATAAAGCATGTTTAAAATAACTTTTGTTCTACCAAGAGTACCTCCGCAGGTGCTCCCTTTGTAGCCAGGTTTACAGGCGCAGCTGAACTTGTTTCCACCCAGTTCTTTACAGGTTCCACTATTCTTGCAGGGCCTTTTTGTGCACGGGTGGGGGGCCCCTGTAAAATTTACATTGGATTAAAACCATTTATGTTGTTTAAAGACGACGAAGGTAGAGAACGGAAAGGTAGAGAAAGGATGTTTGAAAAAGAAGATTTCAGATAGGAGATTCTGAGGGATGGATGGGAAACTAATACACAAATAATAGTTTTCGGGAAGGAAGGAGAATTGATACTGGCAAGAGAGGAGAAAAGTAAATGCGTTCTTAGAAAGAATATAAGGAATAGTTAAAAAAAAACAAAAAAAAAAAGACACTGCAAGGCAATATTCAGCCTTGCTTTTTCACTTTTTCTGTCTTTAGAGATTGGCTGAAAGACCTTAAGTGATCCTGACAAATTGCAGCTACTCAAATTTTCCCACGAAAGGCATAAACAGCAACTCCCAGATCTCTTTGATAACGATCTTTGATACGCCAGTAAGATACATCATTATATTACAAGGTATGCTGCTAAAACTAACTTCTGTAAAGCACGTTTTAGAACAAATTTTGGTAGGAAAACTACTTCAGCTTTAGCAGTCGATTTCTGGCAACAGGTACCAAAACAAATGAAAGATTCAAACACATTTCTTTTTTCAAAACAAATCAAGAAATACCTTTTACTGAAACAAGTGAAATGTCCAAACCCAGACGCCTTTGTTTAGTCTATTGTTCTAGTCTTTATAAGTATTTGTTTTTGTTTGCATGTTATGGGTTCATTTTCATGCCTACCTAAACTTGCTACATATCCAGACTAGTGTCTAACTAGAAAACCTACAGTTTATTTAGACACTAGGCATTTCCTAGATTGTCAGATATATTTAGTTTTACTAGCTTCAATCACTTTAAACAATATTTGACCTAAATATACGTCCTTTTTTCTTTTACCTTGTAAAAATTGGAAATGAGAATGAAATGTATTGTACTGTATTGCAACAATTTAATGCATTTTGTACGATTCTTGCGTTCTACAGTTTATATGTCTCGATATTTTCCAACCGAAAGTCTTTTAAGATCTGAAACGCTCTCTCAGTTTACATCTTATTGCATGGTTTGGCAATGATTTTAGGTTGTGTCGTACACATTGGTATTCACAATTAATGTTCAAAACATGAATGTACTCGTTGTTTGCTTTCAAAAATGGTAAATTTTGCTAAAAAGCTGAAACTTAATTATTTATTTTTTTGTCTTTGTTACAACCTTAGTAGTTTTATTTTGAAAGTTCATGTTTGTAAATATTTCTATTGTATAGGGACTTAAGTCTCTGTCAACCAACTCCTTACGATATTGATTGGAAAATAGCATACTCTCTGTCTTTCAACTGGACTGCGAACTTTTTACTTTAAATATCTAGACAGAAGAATTTCAACAAACATTTTTCTTGAAAAATGTAAACTTGTGGCAAGCGATAAATGCAGTTTTTGCTAAGAAGAATCGGAGACTTTAATTCATTTGTTCTTACTATGTCCGTTTAGAAAACAGTTCTGGATGAATCTTATAAATTTGATATACACATATTCTGGTTTTGAGTATAGAGAACTTTCTGAGAGTATGCTATTGGGATTAACAAGTTGCAAAAGTGTTATAATTAATTTGATATTACTAATTGGCAGATACCTCATATTTTTAAGCAAAACCAATTCGTACAACCAAATCTGGCAGCTTTAAAACAACAATTGAAATACTTCCATGACATAGAGAAAGAAATAACTTTTCAAAGAGGAAAAAATAAAGAACTTAAAACAAAGTGGAAATCTTTCACCTTTGTATGAGGGCCAGTCAATGATAGAATTGATATAAATACTTATTATTATGTAGAAATTAAATAGATATTGTGTGAAGAGTAGCAATAAACCATTGTGAAAATAAAAAAATATATATTTCTATTGTAAACTTACAAGACCCAAAACTTGGGCCTTTGTACCAAAAACAAAAGAACACAATTAAGGCTATTAAGACTGTGCAACTGACCAAGCTTAAAGCTACTTTCAACAGATCAGATTGCAAAAATACATGAGGAAAACGGAAAAAAAAACAGAGATCATTGTGTCCTCGTTTTAGCTAACAACTATAAACAGGGCTTACGTCTTTCAACTTACGTTTTTCACAATGAAGTCCCTCATAATCTGATGCACACTTGCACTCATAAAGTTTATTAGGGTTGCTATGTCGGACACATTTACCGCCATTTAAGCAGGGATTGTTGTTACGTGAACAAGGATCCTCTGTTGATGACAAAGATGAGATTAAAAGGGTAAGTCATCGAAAGACCGCGGTAAAGCTGACAAACGTTTTAAGAAACTGGAAAGACAAACAGACAGATAGACAGGCAGATAGATAGATAGACAAGCAAGCAATGACAATTAACTTACGAGCACATCTAGCCTTCAATGGAGTGTCACACTGTCGAGTTACTCGGTTAAACCAAAGATTTCCAGGGCAAATCATCTCAAAGGCAACTTGACGATGACAAACAACGTATCTACGGCAAGATTCGGGATGAGCGTGCTCTCCGTCGGGTGCATAGCGGCACGGCCTGCCATCTGGGTGAAAATTATACAGATTTGTATGAAACTAAGTAACACGCTATAATGAAAGTTAAGTTCGACAAAACAAGTTTCTTTGTTTCGACAAGAGCTGTACAAGAAAAAAACCGTTATTACCCCCTAAGTCTATCCTCTTGTATTTACAAAAAAATAATCTTCACTTTTACTGATACAAAGTTGGTTTGTTAGCAACTGCGCCTGTTAATCAAGGAATGACTTGTGCTTCTTAATCTTTTTAAAGCTCATCTTCAATGGTTATGACATTCTCTTATCAGATAACAAAAAGGGCCCTGGTTAAGACATCTGCAGCCCATTCAACTGGTTTCCTTTTAAAGACCAAATTGTTCCAGAAACTCACGAGGACAGGGCACATTGACGACCATTTCACTTGGTTTGCA
This sequence comes from Hydrozoanthus tunicans, assembly GCA_026413305.1. Lineage (NCBI taxonomy): Eukaryota > Metazoa > Cnidaria > Anthozoa > Zoantharia > Hydrozoanthidae > Hydrozoanthus > Hydrozoanthus tunicans. The sequence goes on from JAOBAT010086208.1 coordinate 18,327, forward strand.
GTTTCCCCTATCACCACGGTAACCTCCTGGACATTTACTGGCAGCCTCACACTGTCGGGTAGATGCTTTGAACAAAAGTCCTTGTGGGCAAACCTGACGGTACAGTTTATGGTTGTGGCA